>CM046362.1:18870535-18927493 GCA_025413025.1 Ficus hispida | reverse complement strand
AGGATGGGATCATGAACGTTGGATTTGACGGAATAAGCCTTGAAACAGCTATGGGAATAAAACAGGATGTCTCTGCCTCAATCACAGGACAGATGAGCAAGGACAAGCACGATTTCAGTGTTCAATCCGAGTGCACTGCTTCTTACTTGACACCTGGAGGGAGATACTCACTCGGTTGGTCTCGATGTTCAGTCTAGTGGAAAAGATTTGATGTATACACTTCAAGGGTATACAAAGCTGAGAAAAGTGTGGCACAATGTTGCGAACTATGGTGTTTCGTTGACGTCCTTTGGGAACAAGTATTACGTTGGTGCCAAGATCGGAGATACCATTTCTGTTGGGAAAAGATTGAAATTTGCTGTCAATGCCGGTCGAATGGGGAGGGGCAAGTGACATATGGCGGGAGCTTTGAGGCTACTTTAAGGGGAAGAGACTACCCTGTTAGAAATGACATGGTCAGCCTGACGATGACGCTCCTCTCCTTTAACAAGGAAATGGTGTTGGGTGGAAATTTACAGTCCGAATTTCAACTTAACCGAAACTTGAGATTGGCAGTTAATGCCAATATAAACAGTCGGAAGATGGGGCAGGTTTGTGTTAAAACAAGTAGCTCTGAGCATTTGCAAATTGCTCTGATTTCGGCTTTTACGCTGTTCAAGGCCCTTTCACGAAGACGAGGAACTGTAAGCTCAAGTCGGGAACTCGAAGAGGACAGATAAGTCTCTCTTTGCTCTGTTGAAGCTGAGATATTTTTGTTAGAGAAAAATAATGACAAGTTCAGGGGGTTTTTCCCCTTTGAAGGAAGTTTTTCGTCGTTTGACAGCCAACTTTTAGGGTTTGTATCCAAAGTAAACGAGACAAAAAGTGTACAGCGACTCATGGAGATAAATATATTTTTGGGGCTGAAGTCGTTTAATCTAAAAAAATAGAAATAAGATGTAACTGTTGAATATTTGAAATTTTTTTCAAGCTTCAAACTGTTTTGCTAAATAGCAAGGCACACTATAATCTTTACGGTACATGTGATAAGACAATTAAAATTACTACGTAACAGAGTGGGAGGCAAAATTTTCATTGTCAAGTTAATTTAGTTTTACTGACACATTTGTGAAGATGAATAATGATGATGAACAATCATGTTTTTTTTTTTTTTTTTTAAGTTAAAACATTCTTTATTTTTAAATTTTTTTAACCTTACACATGCTTTGTATGATTTAACATTTCTTTATGTTGCAATGACCTTGACACCTATCTTCGAGTCTAACTTGTGTTTGGTGTACAAGTTTGGAATAAAATTTTTAATTTGAAGTTGGTTTGCTTTTAAAAAATTAGTTATAATTTTTGTTGATTTTTCGAAAAAAAAGAAAAATCTAATCGAAAAAGTATAATATGATTGGAGTTGAACCTGTAAACCAAACAAAAATATAAGTTTTTTTTTAATGAATAAACAAAGTATAGGTTTTTCTACCGTAAAGCATCTCTGTTAGTTGTGCATATTTTTAATATAAGTTTCAATTAAAATCACATGAACAAAATGTGGCTGTTTAACATAGAACTCTATCAAATGGTTCCTTTTTTTTTTTTTTCACATTGTAGCATAGAACTCTCTTAAATCTAAACATTTAAACATGCAAAGTTATTGGACACAGAGTTAATTAGAATTTAAAAAAAAAATTAGAAGAAATAAATAAATGACTTACAAGTAAATATTCATTAGTTTGAAAGTATCCATTCTATTTTGTTAGTTCGACCGTGAAATTTATTTGTTTTTATATTTCCGGAATATGAGTGTGTAATGAAAAAATTTACGAATGCTACAATTTACTTCATTTAACTTATGCTGGAGTGATTTTCTCCACATCAACGTCGTTCTACCTTCTCTGTTGCTCTTTGCCGTGTTTCTCCATCTCTTATCGTCGGGGGTAGGAGAGGTGGGGGCGCCTGTATATATGTACCTGTGAAGGATTGTCCGACACCAAGTCAGGCAAACAACCAAGGAGATTGAAGGAGGATATTGAGAAAAACTAAGTTTTAAATAGTGGCAAAAGCCAAATTTCAAGTTATAATTAATTGTCATAATCGTCAGGATTTTCCTTAAACCTTTTATTTAAGAGTTAAGACACGTTATTAACCGGTGGGATTAAATTAAAGTGGCCGTCGACCAAGACTCTATTAGAGGATGCTAGTGCGATATTACCGGTGTTCTGGTCTAATGAAGATGTGATCGGCAAGGGTTATTTGCAGTTATGTGATTTATGTGGGGATGGAGTCAAAGGGTTCTAGTTGAGAGTTTCTTGACTAGATCTAACCTTGCGAGCTTTCGGCGGTTTGGGTTCATGCAAGGCCTTAGTGATCCAAGATCGATGTGGTGATCTCTTATCTCCAATGGAGCCTGATCGGTTTCATCTAAGTTGTGGTACACGGTGGAGTGGTTGTTCTGCTTGGGGCGAGAAATTTATGATTGATGTTGCTTTATATTTGTACTTTGTTTTTGTGTTTTTGTTTTACTTTTGTGATAACGAGGTGGTTTCTGCATATCCAGTTTGTATTTACGTGTGTTCTGTTTTAGTTGTACTTTGACGGTTTTTGTTGATCGGCTCCATTAGTATTATGACTAGGCGTAGTTTGTTGCAATCTCTGTGCTGCGAGTGACACTCTCTCAATCGATAAGAACATTTCATCGATTATAGATTTTTTTCTCTTTAAGAGAACTTTCTACATACGAGATTATAGGATAGTCAAGGAATTTTCTTGTAATCGGGTTTGAGTTTATGTCCTCCTCACTAAGTTTCATCATATTTTACTGATAGAATCAATTTTAATCGAGGGTTATGTTTTTTATAACATAAGATTGTATAGTTTGTATCCCATTTTAATTTGCATAATAATCTCTTTACAAGAAAAAAAGAAAGAAAAGTTTTATATTTTATATTTTATATTTTGTTCTTTGTTTTTTGTTTTTTTGCTTTTGTTTTTGTTTTTGTTTTTGTTTTTGTTTTTTTTGTTTTTTAAGTGTGAATGCACTACAAGTTTCAACAGTAAGTATACAGTACAGGTCCATTTCTCAAGGGACTCGGCATGTGTGCACGTGTATGAACCATGGAACTTCCTTTCTGCTACCTCCGTGATATATAGCTATCAGATGTGAGATCAGAGCAGATACTTTGGATACAAAAGAAAACGACAATTTCCGGTAGTTTGCTTTTAGTGCAAATTATGCCCCCCCGTTTCTTCTTCTTTTCTATGGGCTGTACAAACAAATAAATTAAATTCCTACAAAAATTTGGACACAATAAACAATGCGATTATTCCGTAAGCTTAGCAAATTATTCAGTATCCATTTTTGCTACTTGGAAATCTCTTGAATGATCTAGCCGACGGTCGTGATGGTTTGGTGGCAAGGAAGGATGGGTGGGGGGGCAGGGCGGGCAAACCTAGTTGCGAGGCTAGCGAGCCCAAATGGGTTGGTGGGTGCTGTAGGTAGAGGAAAGGAAAGCTGGCGGGTGGTCATGGATGGGGTTGTTGGTGGGAGGAGGGATTGCCGGACGAAATGGGTTTTTTTTTTTTTTTTTTTTTTTTTGGTTGAAAATTTTTGTGAAAAAAAAATCAGGTATAGTTTTTTTTTTTTTTTTTTTATTATGTATCTTTCCAATCTAAATCATCCAAAACTAGTCAGACGATCAAGAATTTGTCTCTAATTAACTTCTATTTAAACAATTTTTCTTACCCACTTAATTATTTTTTTCCATTTATTTTTTTTCCTTTAACTTTAAATCTCATACTTTTAAATTGACCAATTAAAATATTTTGTCTCTAATTGACTTCCATTTAAATAATTTTTCTAAATATATCCTTTTTTATTTTTTTGCCACAGTCTCTCTAACTATTTTTTTCTCATTAATACTTTTTTCTTCTTTTCTGCTATTGAAATAGCATTCTTTCTTCTTCTTTGTTTTTTTTTTTTTTTTTGAATGTGTCGTTACTTAGATCCCTTTCAATATATCTTATTATTTTTTGAAACCAACTGAACTCTCGAGAGAATAATAGATCAAGAAAAAAAAAATTAACTTAAAAAAAAAGTTTATATTCATGTATGAAAAAAGTTCAACCAAATGTATTATATAGTATTAAGATTGGATATTTTTAGAGTTTTAAACATTTTTTGCAATTTTAGTTTTTGTTCCCTCTGAATCAAAATCCTAGCTCCACCACTAGGATAACTAATTTAGAACCTTTGTTTATATCGAGCTATGACGCACATAGAGTATATAAAATTTGGTAAGAAAGATCATATAAATATATACTCTTAAAGTTCAAGGTCTGTTAGTTGTGAAAACCTAAAATCCGATTTCTTATCATCCCATTGATGCAACTAGTAGGCTTGTTGAATGACCACTGGGACGGGGACATGAGGACACCACTGATCCTTTTTTTCTTATAAAAGAAATTACCTGGATGATCTGCCTCTTGGCTTCCACCACTATTTATATATTCCTCTACTTCTCATTGATCCCATCTCCAATCCCTCAGGCTTGTCCCCGGCCATCCCCTCCAAAGCTTCTAGAAATCATACGACTCTTCAAGTCCATACAGGAGCCGAAGGCCAATTACGAGCAGCTCCTATTCTCCGGGAAGAATCTGAAGCCTATCGACGAGGTTACAAGATGAGGAAGAACAAGGTCGAAGGTTGCAGGTCATACTTTTGGGTTAGGGCTTGCCTTAACTTGGAGCGCAACGTGGTCCTCGAGGCCAAGAATTCAAAACTCTGAAGATTGTTCAAATCAAAGAAAATAAGTGTAAGTAGGGGTAAAACACGTTTTCAGTTTCAGTTGGTGGTGCCGATAGACATTGTTACACGAGACCATGAAGCGGGTGGGCAGCAAAATTTAATCTAGCAAAAATTATTATGGTTAAGCTTTTTTTTTTTTTTTTTTTTTTTTTTTTCCCTTTTTTGGTTCAACTCCAATTATATGTACTAATGCTGTTGAAATCTACCTCTGTGCGATCTCCGTTGGCGATCTTGTTGCCCTTCATCTTCTCTGGTCCAACCCTTCCCTCTCCCCACTTTGTTTTGGTTCTTTGGGTTTCTGGTTTGTAGTTGCAAGTCAACTCCCGATCTATGATCACGAAGAAGAATAGGTCCTTGGGCTCATGGTCTCCCTAATTTCCAGCACCGGAGCAGTGTCTTCTTCGGCGACGACATATTAATGACCAGGGAATTAGGGTTAGGTTCGGTTTTTGGTCTTTGGTTTTTGGTTTTTGGTTTTTGGTTTTTGGTTTTTTTTTTTTTTTTTTTTCTTGGGCTGATTTGAAATCATTTAGTTCTAAGGGATTTATTGACTAATTAACGACGGATTGACATCGAAACAATATATTTACGCAAATAGTCATGTAAATAATTAGGAAATACTTGGCTATTTTTAATATTATATGTAAATATGTTATTTTCAATAAATAAAATGATGAGTCTATTGGCACCCCTTATTTTGCTTTTCCCATCAACTAACTAATTTTAGAATGAAAAAATTACTTCTTACACCCCTTAGTTTTCCCAAAAAGTTCTTATAACTAAATTATTTGTCTATCTTCTTTCTTCACATACTAAATCTAAACCACTGTATCTTTTTTAAAATATGTTTTGTTTTATTCTTCTTTTTAAATTTTATTCTTACAAGATTTCTGTTTTCTTATTTTCTCTTTAGACATCTAATAAAAATTCTTTATCAGTTTAAATGTTGAGAAAAAAATCTATGACCTTATTCTTTGATATACTTCTTCTTAAGATGATAAAAAACTTAAGTATAATATACTAATGAAGCTCAGTATTCCACAAGCATGGTTGAAATTGTTATAAATTTTGTTAAGATTTTTATTAGATAATTAGAAAAAGCTCACAATTCAGAGTTTAAATAAATTCCTAATAATTTCTCTAAATTATTTATAAAATGAATAACTAATCAAAATGATATATTTGATTATATATCCACATCATAGAGACGTGTTTTCCATTTACTTGTTATTTCTTAGAAAACAAAAAACTAGTTATAACATGGAACTACAAAAACTATTAAAAAATAGGAATCATAACAAACAAAATAAAAAAGAATCTTCTTTTAAAATGGAAATAAATTAAAAAATAATAGCGAAATAGAATATTAAAAAAAAGACAAAATGTATAGCGATTTAGACTGTAATGAGAGGAGAAAGAAACGAGTAAATAATTTATTTATAAGGGTTTTTTGGAAAAATTAAGGGGGTGAACCAAGTAGTTATTTAATTCTAAAATTAATATAGAAAGTGATTTTAAAAGTAAGTGGGAAAAGTTAAATAAGGGTTATCAATAGATTCACCCTAAGTAAAGTATATATTTCTTGAAAATACACGAATTACTAGTAAAACTCAGTATATAAAACGTTTACGGGTAAATAAGTTGAATTACTGCTTTCACCTATCTTTCTTAGTAAATCCATTTTATTTTGCTCAATCAATCCATTTATTTTCCCATAAATATTTTGAAACCTAGTAATTCTAGTAAATGAAAATTTTAAGTGGAAATATAAGATTTGCCTAGTAATCCATTTATTAAACAATTATCTTTTTGTTAATCTTTGTATTTACATGGTAAATGTTTGTTTGTTTTTTTTTTTTTGTTTTGTTTTTTTTTTTTTTGTAGATAATAAGTAATTATTTCTTTGTTAATCTTCACATGTGCATGATAAATCTTTTATTTTTCTAGGTTTAGGCTACTTTCTCCCAATTGGTCAGCTGCCGAAAAAGAAACCACCGACAGAGAAATGAAGGCGGAGAAGTAGTTGCGGGGATTACCAGAGATCTTGTGTTGTGGCCGATCACAACGGAGGGCGCCCTGGGTTAGCAATCTTTTCAGCTTCGTGATCTCGACACCATTTTTCTTACTGAGGTTGTGACAACGATGGCAGACAAAAGGGAGAGACGATGGAGAAGAGGGAGATGCGAACATCAGAGATCTCGCGGGTGCTAAAAAAAAAAAAAAAAAGAGTTTGCGCGAGGAGAGGAGTCTTGTTGAAGTTTCTTTGCGCATATCTAGTGCATGCCAGAACGACAGTGAGGCTCCTTCACACTTCTTATCGTCCTTTGTGCTCGCGATGATGCCAGAGACGGCGATGACAACCTGAACGGTGAGCTTGCTAGCTATGTCGACAGTGGCAGTGACTAAAACGGCGAGCAACCAACAATTTCAGAGGAGAGAGAGACTTACGGGTATTTTTGGTATTTCTATCTTATTATTCATTCTAATTATGCTATTTAGTAATGATAATTTCATATCTTACTATGTTACAATGATGCATTATATTATGCCATTTTGTCCTTTTTACCTTAAATATTTGAGAAATTATAGCATGTAGCATATTTTATAGTACTTTTAAAAATTATAGCAAGTATTTTAAAGATGATTAATTATAGCATATTTTTATGGGTGTATCCTTGAATTTTCTAGTAAATAATAGATTTACGGACGAATAATAATAGGCTCTAACGACAGTGCTAGTAATATTGAGGAGAGAGAGTCGCAATAGAGAGAGAGGACAAGTTATAGGAATTGTTTCGGTATTTTTGGGTATAACTAATGTGAATATCCCATTTATTATTATTTTTAAGGTAATTAAAAATGCATTCAACTTAAAGATCTTACAGATATCAAATATAATGCGGATGACCCTGTAGTACATGATACAAAATGCTCGATAAAAACTGGTCCCATCAGTAAATTTTGATGAAACACATGGAAAACGATGCAAGACGAGACCTGACATTAGAAAAATTACTCGACACATCATTTTGAGCGCACATATGGCTCTTTCTGAAACTACAACAATCGAAGGAAGCTTTCGATTCATTGAGAACATGTAACATGTAGCACCAAGGCCATAAACATCTCAACTAAGACTCATAGCTAGTGGAACTTTTAACTTGCTAAGACCTAAATCTGACGGACTAACTACAAACACTACTACAGAATGTCGCTTCCACGACTGAGATTGGACGACCGTTTTTTAAAAACCGTCGTTGAAACGATGGCAAAAACACGGAAAGAAAAGTGGCATCCGAAAACCGTCGTGGAATTTTATATTTCCACCACGGTTGTTTAAAACCGTCGTGGAAATCTGTATTTCCACGACGGTTGTGTAAAACCGTCATGGAAGTATATATTCCACGACGGTTTAGGGAACCGTCGTGGAATATCTGGATTATTACACGACGGTTCTATATAACCGTCGTGGTATTTCCGTGTATTACACGACGGTTGTCTAAAAACCGTCGTGTAATTTCGTTCTTACACGACGGTTTCCATAAAACCGTGGTGGAAACATCGTACTTTTTTTCAGTCATATATAAAAGGTGTTGCCCTGTTTTTTCCACATTGGTAGAGCTGCTGCCGTGAGCCAAAATCATATCAGATCGCTCCTTCAACAGTTCCATACACCGCAAAGGATTCTAACCACCGCCTCTACTGCTCTCCCGTCGTTTTTGTAAGTGATGATGATGACACAAATTAACTTAATAAGGAAGTTGTTTTCCTCTGTATTATATTTTTATTTACGAACCCGGCCATATTATGTAAATTTTAATTTGAAATTTGTTGGATTGCTTTTGATACGTTATATACTGCAAAGTGTTTAATTAATTAAGTGATCTCATGACGATCAATGTATTTTTAATTTGGTTTTATTTAAATTATTTTGGATTTTTTAGTTAAATAATTAAAAAAATTTATTTATATATAAATCCTATATATTACGATGTATTTATAGTTTGTTTTTTTAAGCTAAATAACCCGGACCGGTTTTTAATTTATAATGGTACTTTTAGTTTTGTTATGTTTTTTGGAGTTTTAATTTAGTAAATATATTGTTGATTTAATTAATGCATGAGCAGGGGTCTTTATATATAACTAGCTATGAATTAAGTGCATGCAATTAATGATATTCATGCCAAAAATTAAAAAAGATGCACACCTTATATTGACTTATCGAGAACTTTTATTGATTGATTTAGGATTTGCGCGCTAATCATGGATAGGAAATGGATGTGGTTTGATAGATTGTCTAAAGCATATGAAGATGGTGTCGAAGAATTTTTGTCATTTGCCAAAGCTCATACGCAAGACGATAAGCTTCGGTGTCCGTGTCAAGTTTGTGGTAATCATAGATCCCATTCAATTGATGATGTTAGAGGGCATTTGCTTGCTTATGGGATTATTTGTTCTTACCAAACATGGTATTTACATGGTGAAGATTTCGTCGGTTTTAAGTGTAGTCAGACTAGTACTAAAGATAAGGAGCCGATTGTGGAGGAAGACGGTGGTGAATCTATGTACAATATGATAAATGATTTGGAAGAAAACTTTGTGCACCGGCCGGAGTTATTTGAGGAAATGATTAATGATGCCGAAACGCCCTTGTACGTCGGGTGTACAAAATATACAAAATTAGGGGCATTGGTTAAATTATGGAATATGAAAGCGTCGGGCGGGTGGACGAATTCTAGTTTCACGACTCTTTTAGCTTTTCTAAAAGATGTTCTACCGGCGGATAACAAAGTGCCACCTAGTATGTACGAGGCGAAAAAGACTTTGAGCACGTTGGGAATGGAATACGAAAAGATACATGCTTGTCCAAACGATTGCGTACTTTATCGGAAAGAAAATGAAGATTTAGATGAATGTCCGGTTTGTAATGAGTCAAGATGGAAGAAGGGCAAGATTCCATCGAATGGTAGTAAAGGAGTGCCGGTGAAGGTGTTATGGTACATTCCACCAGCTCCACGTTTCCGCCGTTTATTCCGTAATGCAAAACATGCTAAGAGTTTGACATGGCATCACGATACACGTGTAGACGATGGCAAGCTTAGGCATCCGGCCGATGCACCGCAATGGAAGACCTTCGATGATAATCATCCAGACTTTAGTGCAGAACCAAGGAATTTACGTCTCGGTTTGTTGACGGATGGAATAAACCCGCACAGTAACATGAGTAGTCGGCATAATACCTGGCCAGTCATACTGGTCAACTACAATCTCCCTCCAGACGTTTGCATGAAGCGGAAGTTCTTGATGTTGACATTATTGATATCAGGCCCTCAACAACCAGGGAATGATATTGATGTGTACTTGGCACCATTAATCGATGACCTAAACAGGTTGTGGGATGATGGTTTACAAGTACGAGATTCTTACCATCAAGATACGTTCAATCTTCGCGCAATGTTGATTTGGTCAATTAATGACTTTCCTGCACTTGGCAACCTCTCTGGTTATCCTGTGAAGAGTTCTATAGGTTGTCCCGTTTGTATGAAGGAAACATCTTCCATCAGGTTGAAATACGGTAGGAAAACCGTTTACCTTGGTCATCGGAGGTTCTTGCCGAAAAATCATCGCTATCGCAAACAGAAGAAGGCTTTTGATGGTAATACCGAAGAAAGAATCGCTCCTCGGATTTTGACTGGCGAAGATGTTTTTGAGATGGTTAAAGATGTCAAGGTAGTTTTGGGAAAGAGAAAACATAAGGATCCAGCTGTCGATGGCCCTTGGAAGAAGAAGTCAATTTTCTATGAACTTCCATATTGGAAGTCACTTTACGTTCGGCATTGCTTAGACGTTATGCATATTGAGAAAAACGTCTGTGAGTCGATAGTGGGCACGTTGCTTGACATTCCAAATAAGACTAAAGATGGTGAAAAGGCACGGTTGGACCTTAAAGAGATGAAGATTAGACTGAATTTGCTCCCGATAAAAGATCGAGCGGCACTTACTTACCACCGGCGAAGCACACATTATCTAAGCACGAAAAGAGAAAGCTTTGTGAGTGGCTTGCTTCCGTGAAAGTGCCAAGTGGGTACTCTTCTAACTTCAAAAGGTTGGTTTCGATGAAAGATTTGCGGCTCGTTGGAATGAAATCACATGATTCTCATATCTTGATGCAACAATTATTACCACTTGCTTTGCGGGGAGTTCTAACAAAAGATGTGAGATACGCAATTACAAAGTTATGCTCATTCTTCAATTCGATATGCTCCAAGGTAATTGATCCAATGATGTTAGACTCGCTACAATCGGAATTGGTTATGACCTTGTGCCTGCTTGAGAAGTATTTTCCACCATCCTTTTTTGATATAATGATCCATCTTTGTGTGCACTTAGTTCGGGAATTTAAGTTATGTGGCCCGGTGTATTTGAGGTGGATGTATCCTTTTGAAAGGTACATGAAGGTTTTGAAAGGATATGTGAAGAACCGAAATAGGCCGGAGGGTTGTATAGTGGAAAACTACATATCCGAGGAAGCTGTTGAATTTTGTTCTGAGTATTTGTCCAACGCGGACCCAATAGGGTTGCCAACGAGCGGGCCATTTATATCGAAAGGACTCTCTGCGGCCGTTCACTCACCGGTAAATCAAGATGAATGGGAAAAAGCATGTTTGTATGTTCTGCACAATGCTAAGGAAATGGAGCCTTTCTTTCAAGTCCATATGGCGGAATTAAGAGTTGCGAATCCAAGAAAAGGAAGAAGTGAGAAGTGGTTTCAAGAAGAGCAGAATCGGTCATTTCGGGAGTGGATAAGAAAATACTTGCATATGAAGCAAGGCGTTTCACAGGACGTAATAAGCTATCCAGAGGTCCATCATCGATAGTCACAAGATATACATCGTATTCGGTGAATGGCCACTCCTTCTACACTCGGGCAAGAGATGAGAAGCATCCCGTACAGAATAGTGGTGTCACACTTCGGGCCGAGTCTATGCATATTTCATCCGCAAAGGACAAGAATCCGGTATATAGTTCCATGAATTACTTTGGATTCATTGAAGATATTTGGGAACTTGATTATTGTGGCTTGCGAATAGCCCTATTTAAATGCAAGTGGGCTGACAATAATTATGTTAAGGTTGATAGTGACGGCGTGACAGTAGTGGACTTTAGGCGATTGGGCTACAAAAATGATCCTTTCATCATGGCGTCACAAGCGGTACAAGTATTTTATACAACGGATCCTGCAAATTTAGAGTTATCTTTGGTTGTGCCAATGAAGCCAAGATCAATCCGGGATGGCCAAGACGATATTGAAGATTGCGGGGATATTCCACCTTTTACAAAGGGTTTGCCACCGGTGGATGAGATTGATGATTTTGACGACGACGTTTCACACTTACTTCGATTGGACGTCGAGTGGACATGTGTCGAGAAGCCCAAAAAAAAGAAGGGAAAAATTGCTTAACATACAATTTCACGTTTCTTACGTTGTAAACATTTCGATACGGGTTTTTATTTACGCGAGAAATTTGTATCATTGATTATTTATATTAGCAAAAGTGTATGAAAGCATATAGCTTCAGTGGTGAATACTTGCACAACTATCAGGATTGGCCGCTTATCTGGATTACGGTATAAATATGAATACAAATTATGCATGTTCGAAGGATACCACGACGGTTTTATTAAAAGACCGTCGTGGTATCTCACATACCACGACGGTCATTATAAAAACCGTCGTGATATATTGATATACCACGACGGTTTTATTAAAAGACCGTCGTGGTATATGCAAACCCTTTACGATTTAACCGGCAACTTAATTCTATACCACGACGGTCGAAGGTCTTTATTAGGACCGTCGTGATATATTGATATACCACGACGGTTTTATTAAAAGACCGTCGTGGTATCTCACATACCACAACGGTCATTATAAAAACCGTCGTGATATATTGATATACCACGACGGTTTTATTAAAAGACCGTCGTGGTATATGCAAACCCTTTACGATTTAACCGGCAACTTAATTCTATACCACGACGGTCGAAGGTCTTTATTAGGACCGTCGTGATATATTTATATACCACGACGGTTTTATTAAAAGACCGTCGTGGTATATGCAAACCCTTTACGATTTAACCGGCAACTTAATTCTATACCACGACGGTCGAAGGTCTTTATTAGGACCGTCGTGATATATTGATATACCACGACGGTTTTATTAGGACCGTCGTGATATGTTGTTATACCACGACGGTCAAGTAAAAAACCGTCGTGGTAGGCCCCGAAATTTGAATTCTTCCACGACTGGTTTTTAAAGACCGTCGTGGTAGGCTTAAGGCGGCTCTTTTAAAATTTTTGGGAATAGGTTAAATTTTTCCCGCATTTAATAAAACCCAAACAGACACCATTTTTCCCCAAACCATTTCATTCGAAACCTCTGCTCATCTTTTCACTCACTGCTCAAATCGCAAGTTTGCCCAAAAAATTCTCTCCTCCGACTCCATCGACTGTCTTTTACAATCATCTGACACTCCATTCCTCGCTCATTCCTCCACCAACGCCAAGGTTTTTCGGTAATTTCCAAGTTTCTCTCGCCGCCCACAACCCGTGTTGGTCCAGCCTCGAAAGGAGTCTCTGCCCGTGCCCACGCTCTACACGCCGGTAAGTTGAACTCTATATTGCTTGTCTAAATTTCAAGTTCGGGGAATGAAATTTCTGTTTGTTACAGCATAAAGCATATGAATTTGGTTTGCGAAAACCTTGCCTACTTGCTGTTGATTGTCTCAGTCATTTAGGTTTATTTTAAATAACCCTTAATTTGTTTGATATTTAGTTTTAGAGTTCCTTAAATTGGATGTGTTTGGCTCGGCTTTGGGCATTTTAAGGTTAAAAGGTCATGATTTTGTTCGTTAAATTTTATTGTTCGTTATAGGTTTGGATAGTAATGTGTTTCAGAACCACGGCCTTTGTAATGATTTAATGTCAATGATGCTTTGTTTATAAGGGTTCGTGTTGTAGTTTTTTTTCAGATTGATTAACAATGTCAAACTCTCACGAGGAGGATTGCTCAACCCAAACTCAAGCTTCGAAACCACGACGAACGAACGCACCAAGATTCAATGCTGATGAAGATGGAAAAAGACGAGCAACTCTCCTTAAAAGAGTGCACGTGGTTAGGACGAGGGGAGAACGAATTCCGGTTTCCTTTGACTCGAAAGGCCAACCAGTAGGCAAGGGAGGTGATGAATTACAGAGTTGGGTTGGAGTGCTTGCTCGGGAGCACATTCCCATTTGGATTGCCGACTGGAGAAGTGCTGATTTGGAAACGATGAAAGAACGAGTGTGGTTGGAAGTAGTCACTTCATTCACTGTTGATGAATCGCACAAAAAACAGGTTTTGAAGTCATGTGGGGAGTCGGCGAAGGGTTTCAGATATGATCTGTACCAAGCCTTTGTTAGGGACCATATCCAGGAAGAAACGGTTTGGCAACGACCGGCCAAAGTGGTTCGAAATTACCCAACCATCAGCCAGGACGATTGGGAAAGGTTTATTACGTATCGACAGACGGATGATTTCAAGCGGCTTTCCCAACAAGGAACTGAGATCAGGAAAAAGAGCAAGTACGGATCTACGACATGCCGTGACGGATATAGGAAACGCGATCAAGAAATCGTACGTTAATTACTTTGCCAAACAACTTCAACTCAATAATTGGTTAACTCACATTGTCTGTTTTATGTATGTTTCATATGTTTAATTGCTAAACTGCAGTTCGAGAAGACGGGGAAATATGCTGCCCGACATTTTGTTTGGCGGGACACGCGTCTCAAACCCGATGGACAGTACAAGAATCCGGCGGTTAAAATTATTGGCGAAACAATAGTAAGTATACGGCTTGTTTTTGATAATCTGTTTTACGATTGTCTCCATTATGTTTACGGGCTCAATAACATATTGTGTATTTGTTATAGGACGATTTAACACAACAACAGACGCAAGGCAGCTTCGAATCCGTGGGTACGGAGGACATTTTGACCAAGTCTTTGGGCAATGCCGAGCATTCCGGTCGTATTCGTGGGCAGTCAAAATTTGTAACGCAGACGCAATACTACAATGCCATGAATATATCGAGGGAGAATCCTGAAGTCTCCAACATGAAACGACAGTTGGCTGCCTTGGAAAGAACGGTGCAGGAACTTTGTGCAAAGCACGGTATCAACCGTGAGACGATGGGTGAGGAAGCATCCGAACCTGCTGTTGATCAACACAACAGTGTCAAGGCTAGTTGCACCGTCAATCCGAATGAAGCCGGCCCGGCGGATCAGCAGCCCATGCCTAATGAAAGTAAGGAATGCCAGCTTTTCTTGACTGATGTCATTAATGGTGGAGAAGTTCTGGTTGCAATTGGCAGGGCATACATGGACTGTGTTCCAACTGACACAGTCCATGGGATTCCATTAGGTGAGGGGAATGTGCGTGTGACAATCAGCGTCCCAAAAATTAAACGTGCACTCCTTCCGATTCCGACGGATGAAGCCACCTATATTGAAGAGGCCATTGGGGGGTTTGTTGCGTGGCCCAAAAAAAACATCGTCCTGCAAAGCAGTTTAAGCCAGGCCAGCCGAGGTCCCAGTCAAGCTCCCGAGCCAAGTGCCAAGCGAACCAAATTTATAAAGAATAGAGCCGGGAGGAAGAAAACACACTCAGAACCGGAGGTACAACAGCAAACCGGTGAAGAAGAAATGAGGTTTGACATTGATACCATTCCGGTTGATATGAGACGGTTGGCGGACTACGCACAACGGTGCTTGACTGACGGTACCCAGATTGCGTGCCCACAACAACAGTCTGTCAATGCTGATGACATGCCCATATATATTGGGTATGAAGATGTATACCATTTCATTTCTTTTCAAGAAATTAGTGCAAGCAGTATAATGGTTTACATCAGGTAATGTCATTTTTCTTGTTCCAATTAGTACCGTGATACTGTATTACAATTATTTTCGGGCTGCAAGTTTGACTTAATTATTTTTCAGCTATCTAGCGGATTGTTGTGCAAAAGCCGGAATGGAGTAGCGTTACGACTTTGTTTCTCCATTCCTTGTCTCGCCAGTGCAACAGAATGTAGATCGCGTAGCGTACATTAGAGAGAGAGCCGACAATATCATCCGGATCATAACAAACACACCAAGGGGAAGGCTTGTTCTCATGCCATATAACAGCGGCCAACATTGGATATTGGCTGTTATTAATCCGTGGGATGACTCGGTCCTCTATTTTAATCCTCTTGGAAACGATCCGGGTGAAGATTTTCAACAGCTAATTACGTTGTAAGTATTCTTTGATGTTGGTATTAATGATTAGATTGATATTCTTGTTGTTGTAGTTATGGATGTATTGATATTTGTTAAATTGTTAGGGCACTAAACGATTGGAAGTTGCTGGTGGGACGAGGAATAACAAAGCGACGCAACTTACAGACGTTGATTCAGACTGCTCGCTGTCCAAAACAACAAGGAAATGTGCAATGCGGCTACTTTGTATTGGGGTTCATGCGAGAAATATGCTTGACCGTCGATGGCCTTGCCCTACTTCAGAAGAAGACGTCTTATACCGAAGCTGATTTGAATTTGGTTAGGCAGGAGTGGACTAATTATGTCACGCGTTTCATACAATAGCCACCTATATTAGCATTGTTTTTGAATTTTGTATAGGCGCTATATTTAATTTTTTTGTACATTGTGACATTTTATTGAAGATATCAGTTTTGTTAGTTTTTTTTTCTTGGCTGTGCAATTAATCCGTGGGATGAATGAATGAACTGGTATTCAAAATGAACGATTTGTAATTTGTTTTGTTCACTTGACAACATACCACGACGGTTTTTAAGAGAAACCGTCGTGGAATTATAAATAACACGACGGTTTAAAAAGAACCGTCGTGGTAAATAATCTACCACGACGGTTAACTATATAAACCGTCGTGGTAGATCAATATACCACGACGGTTTTGTTATACAATAAAGCCACCGTCATTGTAGACTTATCAACCACGACGGTGACTCGTAAGAACCGTCGTGGAATTTATATTTCCACGACGGTTCTTTCCATCAAAAACCATCGTGGTATGGTTCTAAATTATCCATTTTTTGGCCCTATTTTACCTATTCCACGACGGGAAAAAGACCGTCGTGGAATATTAAAAGATTCCACGACTCTGGATTCCACGACGGTTGGAGAACCGTCGTGGATTTCTTCCACGACGGTTAAAAACCGTAGTGGAATCCACATTCTGTAGTAGTGAAACTCAAACAGTGGGAGAATCACCTCCATTATTACAATAAAAATACTAAAACTGTTTGGCGAAAATATCGACACATTTATTAGATTAAAACATAAAAAACTAAAACCTAAAGTATGACTGCCACAAGCCTTCAATGAAAATGTAGCTGACAAGAGGGCCATTAGAGTAGAAGGAACACTTCGGGGGACAAGTGGCGAAGCCGTGAGATGCTTTCAACCAGTAGAAGGTGAAACACACGTGCTACCACTATCAGCGTCCGGAGTTGGAACCACCATCTCTACAAGAAGTACACCGTCGTTTGGAACAAGACCCTAAAAGAGTAGAACTACTAGATGAGAAAAGCGTCACTAAACGTCTGCAAAACTTCTAGAAATCATCCTCTAAGTGACATCAAATCTGCCCCATAAATCCACCCCACCAAACATAGCTGCCGTCATAAAAAAACCCACAATGATATGAGTCCCATGACCAATTTTCAAGGCTGAAGATCCATGACGCGCACGAGTGTGGTCCTGGAATTCCAGTTGATTTACTCTCTCCTTTTCTCTCTGGGCCAGCTACTTTTTTCCTCAATATCCCATTTATTATTAGTCATTATGCTATAGTTTAAAATTATAGCCTTTAAATATGCTATTTGTTAGGTTTTTTAGTTGGCATTCATGGCAATAAATTCAATGAAAAACAAAAAACAGTTTTTAGGCAGTCATTGTGACATGATGTAGTTGTAATAGCAGATTGTAGTGCAGATTTGAAGAAATCTTAAATATTTGTTGAGTTGGAAGTCATTGATTGCTAAAGTTGCGATTGGGAGTAATTTGTTAAGTAGATTAAATTGCTGTCAAGAATTAAATTTGTGATCAGATTTAGGGTTTCAATTTAAAAAGGAAAATTCTAATTTAGGTAGGATTTTCTAATTCTATTTAAATTAGAATTTCAAATTAATCCTAAAAGATCTTTATGGAATATCATGATTTATTTGGAAGGAGATTTGCTGAAGATTCAGATGTTTATGAGCCAGCTCAAATTAGATCATGAGATCAGATTATGATTTCGGATTTTAATTTGATTTCAATCTATTATACAAGGTGTTACAACAACAGCCGTAATACTGAAATCCAAAAATTTCAATCCGAGATTCTTTTGATTGATTGAAAGCTGGGGTATTTAAGTCTCACATTTTCAAGTAGCAAGGTGCCGAGCATTGTGATGGATTTGTGCATACTTTGAGACTTAGCCTTTTGACGTGATTTTAGGAGAAAAGAATTTGGAGTTTTCAGAAGGGGATGTTATAGTTCTTTAGGAGAAGAACTTGAAGCTTTTAGGAGAAAGCCTTTTTAGCTTAAGGGAGTTTAATCTCAAGATGAGTGGTGCTCTCCAAACACATCCAGCTAATAGATTCAAGATGACTGACGGCAATAAGAAGATGAATTCTTTAAGTTGTTTAAGTCCGAGTGTAATTATAATCAGTTTCAGATTAGTAGAGTGTTTAGTAGCTGGGCATGACCTTGAGGAGTATGTGTAACCGAACCTTGTAAAAATTGCATGCGTTCTTTATTTTATTACGCTTTTAGTAATTTAATTAAAATTGACAATTTAATAAAATTCGGTAATTTAACAAAAACAAATCCAACAATTAGTATCAGAGAGGATTATTAACGTTTATGTTTCAGGTTATATCTTGGAGACTAATTAGTTTTGTAGGTATGATCTCTTTCATGAAAGAGGATTTGTTTCTAGACCACCACTGCTTGATGGGACAAACCATCCCTACTGGAAGACACAGATCTGCGTTTATCAAAGCCCTGGATGAGAAGGCTTGGCGTGCAATTCTAACCAGTTGGACACATCACATCAAAACTGATGCTAATGGGAACACAATTCCTAAACCTAAAGAAAGTTGGTTAATGGATGAGGATTGCCTTGCAAATGAAAACTCGAAGGCATTGAATGCAATCTTCAATGCGATGGATGCTAATCAATTCAAGCTTTTCTCTCCACTTGTGAGACCGCTAAGGATGCTTGGAAAATCTTGGAGACTGCCTATGAAGAAACGTTTGCTGTGAAGATGTCAAAGCTTCAGTTGTTGGCTACTCGGTTTGACAATCTCCGGATGCGTTAAAGTGAGAATACTATCAAGTTCAATAAAAGGGTGAGTGACATAACCAATGAAACTTTTGCCCTTGGAGAAAAATATTCCAAGACTAAACTTGTGGGAAAGGTGAAGGAAAAATTAGAAAAAATAATTTATGCAACGGAAAACTTTGTATGATGAATTTTAAAATTTTTTACCATACTAATATTATCGAACTAACCCATATTGTTGTATAGAATAATTAATTTACATCAGTACATACAGATTTAACAATCAGTTCTGGATGATCAAGCAAGCTTCCAGATTATGAGTACGAACCACCTGATCTTCCCCGCTATAACTTTTCTACATAAGGGTGTGTGTGGGCACCCTTGGCAGCATTTCCAATCACAAAGCAATAGTCCTTTTTATCTACTGTCTCTCCATTCTCAATCCTAAACACCCTTGTTTCTATGGAAAATTTCTGAAATTGAAACAAAAACCGCAGACATTTAGATAATGGTTCATCTTAGTCCTTTTAGACTTAGCTTAGTCCTTAGTCAAAAATTGCTACATCAATCAAATACTTATAACCACCAAATCATATTTTAATTAACTAATTTTGTCAACAATTATCCTTAATTTAAATAAAAGATTATCTATATCCACAAATAATTTGACATTTATTTAAATTCAAATTTGTAGAGAATATCTAATATAATATATTATCTTGTCTGCTTTTAAATTTAAATTAAATTGTAATCTTTATCCAAATATAATAATCTTTAATTTAAATTATTATTTACATTTAAATTAAAATTAAATTGTGATCTTTATCTAAAGATAACAGATTTAAATAAAATTTCAAATATTATCAATTTATTCAAGATAATAATTATTTGAATTTCAATAATTTCTAGAATTAAATATTCCTCTATCGGTAAAATTAATTCTTCCCAAAATTATCCAAAACAACCTGAGACTGTATTATGTGCCATATGTGCACAGACCCTGACTAAGACTACCTAAGTGGCCTACGCCTACACCAATGGGAGGGGGGTGGTGTTTTTCTGCTTCATCTTATTTCATCCGGAACAGTTTCAACATAGTGCTGAGATCACCATAAATTATTTCATGACGTTTCATGAAATTTGTGAGCTAGTAAGGGAATCCGATGGACATATAAAATCCAAGCTAAAATGATATTAGATTAATTAATTAACCCAAATTAATTTATTCATATTATTAAACAATATGACTACTTCACTATAAGTATGAAGTTGAATAATTTTATTCTATATCGAATGATGAAAGTTCATTAATATGGCTTTTGTTGATGACATATATTATCATGTAAAATCCCCATAGGATATTCATAATTGAGTTTAAGGTTAAAATTCCATTTTACCTTCTCAAATATTTTATCATTAAAGCTTTCGCTATTTCATACTAATCAAACCCTGTTTATGAAATCCTCCATATATAAAAAAATCATTTAATAAACAAATTACATAGCAACTGAGATCTCTTATTATTTAATCAAATTCTGAATGACACTTTAAGAGAATATGATTGATTCTTATGAAAGAGCTATGGATTTTGTATCTATAAATAACGTTGTCATCCTCTATGCAATACATCTCCAACTTATTGAGTAAAAGTTGTAATTCTTTTGGCGCCTAACCCTCTGATAAATCAAAAGATACATTATATACATATGTAATCATTTATCCACTCAAGATTAAGATGTCTATAAGAATATCTGTCAAAGCGAATTGATTTATCTCTAATGAAATTATTATATAAATCAATATATCACTTTCGGTCCAGCTTAGTACATATCATAAATCCTCATATATATTAATGTTTCTACTTAAAAAGCCTCATTCCAATAGTCAAGACAAACTATCTGTTGGGAATGCCCTAAGAGTGGAAGACATTTTAGTTTTATTTCATTTATTTTGAACTGATTAATGATATATTTGAGGTTTTTTCATTATATATTTGCTATATTTTCCTAATTTAGATTTACATATTAAAGTAAATGTAAGCAAATATGGCTCATTGACTACTTGATATTTAAATAGTTAGAATCTTGCATACAATAGATTTTTGTATGTAAGAAGACAACGTTCTAATATAAGTAATCTAAATCTATAGTCCGTAGTCTATGGGGTTTGAGTGAGCATCTAACTCATATGAAGATTATTATATTGTCGAAAGTCAATTGGGGAGATGGTTTTTCTTGACCATCTAGAGGGAGCCGACTCCCAAGTAGAGACATAGATATCTTGCATAGTGGTGGTGATATATAGAACTGGATCAAAGTGAAATTAATCAATAAATCCGCTTGATTAGATTAATTCACTTTTGACGTTCATTATGCAATAGCTTAATCCTGAGTAAGTAAACAAACTCATGTTTATTACTTGTGTACTTTGGTATTTCAAAGGCTAAAGCGTTTCAGAGTAGTAAGCTATTAGACCAGTTCATTAGGTACAAGACTTATATTCGATTTGAGCTTTGCTTATAGATATGGAATCATAACTCCCATAAAGAGAAAATGTTATCCTCTTAAACAACATTGTATAGGAAGTGAAAATGGACGAGGCCTTGGATCGTTTGTTGGGCAAATGACTAATTATTCACTTTGGATGAATAATCATTTTCCTCTTGGACATATAATAGATCTTTAAGATTGCATGATTAAAAGGTTGAACGGACTTTGACTTTGAGTTGATCATGGATATCATATGAGGGTGTTGCACATATGACAAGGTCATTGAACTGTGGTTACACACTGGCTTACGTAATACATTATATAATTGGAAGTGTATTTTTAGGTTTATAGTTGTATGACTCTAAAACTAATAATTCTGTAATTAATTTATTTGGTATAGAATTATTAAGTATATAGATTATTGGAGTCCATATTATATATATGTCCAATTGGTCTATTTACTAACTCAATATAATTCCTTAACGGATGTTAATCAATTGATATATTCATCATGACTTTAATTCTTAGACTTAGTAAAGAAAAAAAATCCAGAACACCTCCCACAAGGTATAGGTGTGTTTTTTTGCTAAGGGTAGAATGTGCTTTTGTTTCATTTAATTAATTGGATAAATATTTAGTTTGGACAAATATTTATTTGAAAATAAGATTTGAAATTTGAATTAATTATATTTATCTTTTGTAATAAATATAATATTAATTTAAATAAAGAGATATGGATAATTAATTCAAATATCTAGATAATCTTATTTAAATTAATATTTTAAATTAAATATGGTAATTATCCTATTTAGATTTGAAATTGAAATAAAATCTTATCCTAGTCTACCTTGTGTAGGCATTCTTTAATGAGGATAAGGGAATGAAAAGATTTTTTCCTTATTGATTTTATTTGGATAATTATTACATAATTATTTAATTCAAATAAAGGTGTCATAATTTTATTTTGAATTTAAATTAGAGTTATGGAACAATACCCATCAAGATAAGATCATAAGATAATTGATAATAAAAATTTGAATCAAATTTCGAATCTCCTAGACCTATTGTGGGAGATTTTTCTGTCTCCCAGGCAAGATAAAAAAATGCATATTAAGGAAGGAGGAGCGAGAATTTTTTTTTTCAAGTATCAAATTCAAATTTCACCCAATCCATTCACTATAAGTAAGACCCTAGGGGCTCCTATTTTATTTAAACCACAGACTCTAAGGTGAGCGAGCTTATTATTATTTTCTCATTATAGTAATAATAAGCTGCAAGAGTTCAGGTCATTGGAAAGAGAAAGCTGCATACGAATACCGATCAAGAGGCCAAGTGCCCACACACTCTACCATCCTGGAATTGGAAAAAAGTAAAGAAGGCTAGTTGGTTGAAGCTCTATTTGATCACATCCTCTGATATTTATGTTGTCTTCGCTCAAAGTATTTATAATGTATAATAATTTATTGTATATAGCAACATGAGTTAGTACGATCTTAAATTTTTTTTTTTTTTTTTGTAAATTCCGCTGCGTAAATTATCCCTTTTTGCTATACTATCCCATAAGAGTAGAAGTAGATGAGCATTGCAATCATACTGAAGTCAAAGTATCCACTTTTGCTTCACGATTGTGGACTCTTAATTTTGATTGTCACTTCTATATTATATCTCTCTGCATATTTTCTTATGCATAATATTAAAGATGTTATATCGAAAATCTTTGTGCTCTTTGCTTGTAACAAGTCTATTCTAATAAAAGTATCCAGAACATCCGATATATGAACTAAATAAACAACCTTTATTGATAGATAAATATCTAATATCCATAAACAAATTTTCTCTTTAGGGCACTAATCGTAACAATAGGTCCTAAGGTCTCTTCCACAAAGGTTTGCATACAAAGTCACTACTATTGAAGAAGCCCGAGATGTGAGCTCTTTGAGGTTAGATGAATTAATGGGCTCTTTGCAAACTTTTGAGATGAATTTGAAGCATAACAAAAAGGAGAAAAGCATCACCTTGCAAGTCAAGGTTCAAAATTTCACTAATGAAGATGACATCAATGATAAGGAAGATTTGACCAAGACACTTACCTCCTTGACCCAAAATTTCAACGAGAAGATGAACAGCAAGATCAGCAAATCCAATAATTTCCAAATGGGCAAAGCTGCTACAAACTTGTTTGAATCCAAGAAGAAAAGCAAAGGAATTCAATGCCATGAATGGGAAGGATTCGGGCATATGCAATCCGAATGTCCAAATACTCTTAAGAAAAAGGGTAAATCACTAAATAGCACTTGAAGTGATGAAGAATCTGAAGGCAACTAGGAGTATGATGAAGATCAAGTGAGCAATCACATTGCTTTCAACATTGTGACTGACGGAAACGCTGCAAAGAATTATGTTGTCGCTGTTACAAAGGCTGTTGTAACACCTGCTGGCATAGTAGAGATTGTTGTAACACCTCAGGCAGCAGCGCATGCAACAGTTACTAAATTTGATGATTCTGGATCTGATTGTAGCAGTGATGATGATCTGAGCGATGAAGACATCCAGAGAGCATACAAGGAGATGTACAGCAAGGGGATCCAAGTTTGAAAGATCAACAAGACTCTTGAGATCCGTGTTAATGAACTTTGTAAAGAGAAAGATGTCTTGAAGAGAGCCGTGATTAACTACAAATTCCTTACTGCTGAGAAGGAAAGGAAGCTTCAAGAGACCAGACATGAGTTGGAGAACACGCAAAAGTCCTTGAAGATGCTCAACTCTGGCACGGCCAAACTAGACCACATCTTATCTATTGGAAAGGCAAGTGGAGATCATCATGGCCAAGGTTACATGGGTGAATCTTCTTCTTCAAAGACTGTGTTTGTCAAAGGTACATCTATTCCTGAACCAATTCCTCAGTCAGGTATGAATTATGAACCAAAACCTCATAGGTGTAAACAAAAGAGGTTTGTTCCTACTTGTCATTATTGCAACTCCCTCAGACATATTAGGCCTAGATGTTTTAAGTACTTGAATGCTTTGAAGAGAGGAATGATTCTTAATCCACTAAATTCTGCTAAGTCAAGATTTGCACCTAAGTTAAAAATTGATTTGAAAAATAATTTTTCTGGAAATATTTGGGTTAGAAAATCTAATCTTAGGCGTTCTACTGTTTATCCTTCTTTAAAGGCAAGTACTTTTGAAAAACAAGTTCAATGTGCTAGAATATGTTGCAACAGAAAAGCAACTTGCAGATATTTTTACCAATGTTCTTGATTCTTCTAGATTTGTGTCATTGAGGAAATCGTTTGGTTTTTGCATTATGTGATGTTTTGTTGTTTTAGCATTGCATTTTAGGGTTGCATTTAGGCATTAAGCATTTGACCTGTGATTTGATTTCATTTTGATTCATAATTTTCAAATTTTAAAATTCGAATCTAGATGAATTATTTTTGTCTGATAGTAATCTTGAATTGGAACCAACTTGTTTTGTGCACTAAGGGAGATTGAAGGTATCTAAGATAAGAATTTTTTTGTTTGATTTTATTGTAGTCTTCAAAAAGAAAAAATATGGAAAAAGGGGGCAAAAAAAGATGAAATAAGGAGGAAAGTTTTAAAAGAAAAAGGAGGCCTTTGAAGAAAAAAGCTACCTACCCTAATGCGCGAAGCTATCCATGAGTAATCTGGACCTATGTATCACCAATATGTAAAGGACAATCTACTGTGAGAAAAGAACGGTCTTAGGGATGGAGTGAAAGCTACCAACTAGTTGTCCACAAAAGATATTGGGAATTGAGGATAGAGCTGCCTTAGGGATAGAGTGAAGGGGAATTTGTAATAAGATTTTACAAAGATCTTTCTGAAACTAAAGATACTGGAAATTGAGCTTCTCACACACACACTTGGTTCTAATTTTTTATCAATTGAATAAGATTGCTTGTTATTTCAGTTTAAATTTTAAACTTTGGTCTTCATGAAGGTGAAATCTCTTCGATTTAGGTCAAATTGCTCACATTCAAATTATTTATAAAAAAAAATTTGTGTGGTGAGTCTCGAGTCTGGGTTAATATCTCTGATGTTGCACAAGTTGCAACAAATTCTGCAATAGCTTATCATGTTTTTCAATTGATTCCTGGGGAGTGATGCTTCATGTCAGTTTTCCTCTAATTCATATGTGCTTTGTTTTTCCTAACCCTAACTCCCAAAAATGAAAAATCATCTCCTTCGATTATCTTCTGGGTTTTGTGCTCTATTGTTTGAAATGTTCTTGCAGGTTTAAAGGCAAAAAGGAAAACATGGTGAGAATTCAATCTGGATCAGCTTCAATTTCAACAAATTCACTTGAAAGGTAATTTTTGTCTTTGGCATTTGTTGTGCTAAAAAAGGGGAGTACAAGGACTTAAGGGGAGCTCTTAGGTTTTGTTTGTTTTGTTAGGGAGAGTTTCTTGTTTGTTTTTGGTTTTGTTTTTTTTTGGTTATTTTGAACAATTTTTGGGTTTATTTTTGTAAATTGGGTTTTGGACCAAAAATGCCAAAGAGGGATATTTTTAGGTTTTTTAGTTGGTATTATGGCAACAAATTCAATGAAAAACCAAAAGCAGTTTTTAGGCAGTCATGGTGTCATGATGTGTTACAACAATAGCTGTAATAGCATATCGCAGTGCAAATTTGAAGAAATCTTGAAGATTTGTTGAGCTGGAATTCATTAATTGCTAAAGCTGCAATTGGGGTTAATTTGTTGAGAAGATTCTATTTCTATCAAGAATTAATCTGCGATCAAATTTGGGATTTGAATTTAAAAGGGGAAATTCTAATTCAGGTAGGATTCTTTAATTCTATTTAAATTAGAATTTCAAATTAATCCCAAAAGATCTTTCTGGAAGATCACGATTTATTTGGAAAGGGATTTGTGAAGATTCAGACGTTTATGGGACATCTCAAATCAGATCATGAGATTGGAATATGATTTTGGATTTTAATTTGATTTCAAGTTGTTACACAAGATGTTACAATGACAGTTGTAACAGTGAAATCCAAAATATCCAATCTGTTGATTCTTTTGATTGATTAGATGCTGGGTTATTTAATCTCAAGTTTTCAACACTACTACAGAAATCAGATTCCACGACGGTTAAAAACCGTCGTGGTAACACTTTCACAACGGTTTAAAAACCGTCGTGGAATCCACAGTCGTGGTAAATATATGGATTCCACGACGGTTTTAAAACCGTCGTGGTATCTCGGATTACACGACGGTCTTAGGACCGTCGTGGTATCCATGATACGACGACGGTTTAAAAACCGTCGTGGAATCATGGCTACGACGACGGTTTTGTAACCGTCGTGGTAGCCGTGCTACCATGACAGTTCTTAAACCGTCTTGGTAGCCGTGTTACCACGACGGTTCTTAAACAAAGAGGGAAAAAGTGGAGTTGCCGAAAATTTGAGAGAGAATGGAGGATGCAAGGCAAACAAAGAGGGAGAAAGTGGAGTTGCCGAAAATTTGAGAGAGAAAGTTGAGGGAGTTGCCGAAAATTTGAGAGAGAAAGTTGAGTGAGTTACCGAAAATTTGAGAGAGAATGGAGGATGCAAGGCAAACAAAGAGGGAGAAAGTGGAGTTGCTGAAAATTTCAGAGAGAAAGTTGAGTAAATTACCGAAAATTTGAGAGAGAATGGACTATGCGAGGCCGAAAATTCCATTGTAAATGAAGAATGCAAGGCAAGCAAAGAGGGAGAGAGGGGAGAGATGTACTGAAAATTAGAGAGAGAGAGAGAGTATGAAATAAGGTCTTTCATTTGATTTTATATATGTAGGACGTAAAATTTGAACAACATACAAGCGCGTACGCTTCCCGGGCTATTTTTAAAATTTCACAGAATGGATACGACGACGGTTTTTTTAAAAAACCGTCGTCGTATAAAAAGTTACCACGACGGTCTCAAACGACCGTCGTGGTTGGTCCTCGGGGAGGACCTACCACGACGGTCTTTTGACTGTCGTGGTAGGATGTCAAAAAAGCGCCCAGGCGCGCGCCCGCGCGGCCCAGGCCCCCGCACGCGCAGCCAAGGCGCGCCCCGCGCAGCCCAAGCGCGCGGCCGCGCGCTTGGCGACCAACCACGAAGGTCAAAAGACCGTCGTGGAACGCACTGCCTCCCTCCTGCCAGAGCCAGGCGCGCGCCCGCGTGGCCAAGACGCGCGCCCGCGCGATTGGTGACCAACCACGACGGTCAAAAGACCGTCGTGGAAGCCGAGCTTACACGATAGTTTTTGTGAACCGTCGTGGAATCTCCGAGTTTCCACGACGGTTTTTGTTAACCGTCGTGGAATCTAGGAGCTTCCACGATGGTTATTTAAAACCGTCGTGGAATCTCGTCCTTCCACGACGGTTTGTTTGTTGCTTTCCGGCTCCGTGTTTTTCCGAATTTACGACGACGGTTTTTTTAAAAACCGTCGTTGAATTTCCGTCGTGGTATCCATAAATTCTAGTAGTGCAAGTAGCAAGGTGCCGAGCATTGTGATGGATTAGCGCATACTTTAAGACTTAGCCTTTTGACGTGATTTTCGTTCTTCAGCAGAAGAATTTCAAGTCTTCTGGAGGAGACGTTATATATCATTCTTCGGGAGAGGAACATGAAGCTTTTGGGAGAAAGCATTTTTAGTTGAAGGGAGTTGAACATCAAGATGAGTGGTGCTCACAAAACATATCCGGCTAATAGATTCAAGATGACCGGTGGCAATAGGAAGAGATATTCTTTAAGTTGTTTAAATCCAAATGTACTAGTAATCAATTTAAGATTAGTAGAGTGTTTGATAACTAGACGTGGCACGGAAGAATAGGTGTGACCGAATATCATAAAAATTACATGTATTCTTTATTTTATTAAGCTTTCAGTAATTTAATTTAAATTATTAATTTAATTTAATTCAGTAATTGAATTAAATTCAGTAATTTAATAAAAAGGGATTTAACACTATTTAACTCTCTCTTTCTAAGATATCGTGCAAGAAGGTACAAGGATGAAAGGCAACAATGCCCCTCTTATTTTACTTAAACGGTTCGTTTAGGACGAAATATTTTTTTTTTCTCTCTTTTTTAAGTGCTTTTTTTTTTTTTTTTGTTTTACAGTGTAAGATTGATTTTTGTCCTTCTTTTTTCATTTTAATCTTTTTTATCTTTTTGGGTTTTTTTTTTTCATGTCTTCCCTTATTTTTAGTCCTTTTTTAAAATTATTTTGTGGAAAATTTAATTATTACTTTTTTTATTTCATTTTAGTCATTTTTTTCCATATTGGTTCTTTTTTTTTTTTTTTTTGTCTTCTTTTATTGTTAGTCTTTTTTTTTTTCTCTAATTCTTAAATGTGTCTCATTAAATTACTTATTCTTATAATTTCTTTATATTCGGATAATTTTTTTCAAATATGTCCAAATGAATGCATACTTTCAACTTATATATATATATATATATATGATAACTCATTGGTCTAGCGGCCGTATGTATCCAACAAGAGAGATAGAGAGAGAGAGTTGGTACAACCCGAAATTTTATATCCTTGTCCACCTTCTCCCTAATCACTGTCTATTTTCACATCCAACGGCCTTCAGCGCTCTGCTGTATGTGTCTCTGGTAAAAGGGGATTGCTAGACACAAGAGTCGACACACACACACATATATGTATCTATATAGTATTAATATTTAGAGTAAATCACTATGTTAGTCCCTAACTTTTTAACTTTATGCAACTTGGGTCCTTATATTTTTTTTCGTAGTTAGAATGTCCTTAAACTATCAAAATGTTACTATAATAGTCCTTTACATAAATTTTTAGATGGAATTCGTTAATTAACATCACTTTTGATCATATTACTAACGGATTTCGTTTAAAATTTAACAGAAATAATTATTTAATATTTTAATAGTTTAGATGTATTCTCTGTTCTTTTTTATATAACTATAATGACTGTAAATTATTAAAAATATTGTTATAGTAGCCTTTTTTATTAAATTTTGATAGAATCCATAGTTAACACCATTTTTTAACCGAATTACTAACAAATTACATCTAAAAATTAACATTAAGGATTATTATAGCAGTATTTAATAGTTTAGGAATATCCTAGCTATGAAATAAAGTTCAGAGACTAAAGTTGCCTAAAGTTAAAAATTTAAGAATTATATAAACAATTTACCCTAATATTTAAGTTAGAGAATTTTCCATTAGCGCTTTTATAGAACAAAATTTGAAATCCGTATATTCGGTATAAAAAAGAGCTGCAGCAACGGGTCGAACAAATGAAGCCAAAGTACCTACGACCCATGAAATTGATAAATCAATCCATCTTTTTCACTCTTGGATGATAACAAAATCTAACTTTCACCCTCCCAAAGGCATTCTGGCTATCATATACAAGTAAAGGACAAGCCTCTAAGGCGTCCCATTTTGATTTGATTAGATGCCCTCAACTGAGCCCCAAAACTTGTAACTTGTTTCACAATCACATATTAGAAGGGATTTGTCCAATTGTAGGCTGTTGTCGGATTCAAAAACAAATTTTTTTTTCTGTCTTTTTTCTTTTTTTGGAAGAAAAAGGTAAATAGCACATTCACTAAAATTAAAGAGAGTAAATAATATACCTATGAAACTGGTTAACTTAGAAGTAAATTGCATGTTTGCTTGTAAGTATGTTTTTTTCACTAGGCAAATTATTTATTTACGCCCGGTAAAATATATATATATATATATATATATACTAACCAATAAATGTATTATTTGGTTTAACAGTTTCGCAAATGTTACATCCGAAAATTTTTCAAAAATCAGCCAGAGATTGTCTCATTATGTAGATTTATTAGCAATTCATACTATTCATCTCCTAGTAGGGTTAAGGACAAGGGTTAATTTCACTTTTAGCACCTCTGAAAAAAATAATGGTAAAAAGAGTAGTATTTTTTGTTCCATTCAATTTCAGCACTTAATGTGGGGCCCAGTAGCATTTAATGTATATCAAATTACAGGTTTACCCTCATCTCCTACCCACTAAAGAATCTCTCTCCCTCGCATGGACCAAAAAAGTTTTTCAAACCACCATGTACAGTGGTTTAGAGAGAGAAAACTGAAATCTAGAGAGAGAAAGAGTCACCACCCAACGGAAACTTATTTCTTTTTTCACTTTTCCGCCTAGCCCCCTCCACCCATTTTGAAACCCAAATCTTCATATAATAGAGAGAAATTTTCATCTAAAGAGAGAAACTTCCATTTACAGAGAGAAACTTCCATTTAGAGAGAGAAACTTTCATCGAAAGTTTTTTTTTTTTTTTAATCTAACATTTTTGGTCATTTTTGAGTAAATGTCATAACTATTATGACCACCCGGTCATAACCGTTATGACCTATGTTTAAAAATTGCCAAAAATGTTATCTTAAAAAAAAAAAAAAATCTTTCGATGGATTTATTAAAAAAAAAAAAAAAATTGGTCATAACTATTATGACCGGATGGTCATAATGGTTATGACCTTTACTATTTAATAGGCCAAAAATGTTATCTTAAAAAAAAAAAAAAAAAAAAACTTTCGATGATTTATAAAAAAAAAAAAAAATTGGTCATAACCATTATGACCGGATGGTCATAATGGTTATGACCTTTACTATTTAATAGGCCAAAAATGTTACATTTAAAAAAAAAAAAAACTTTCGATAAAAGTTTCTCTCTCTAAATGGAAGTTTCTCTCTGTAAATGGAAGTTTCTCTCTTTAGATGAAAATTTCTCTCTATTATATGAAGATTTGGGTTTCAAAATGGGTGGAGGGGGCTAGGCGGAAAAGTGAAAAAAGAAATAAGTTTCCGTTGGGTGGTGACTCTTTCTCTCTCTAGATTTCAGTTTTCTCTCTCTAAACCACTGTACATGGTGGTTTGAAAAACTTTTTTGGTCCATGCGAGGGAGAGAGATTCTTTAGTGGGTAGGAGATTAGGGTAAACCTGTAATTTGATATACATTAAATGCTACTGGGCCCCACATTAAGTGCTGAAATTGAATGGAACAAAAAGTACTGCTGTTTTTACCATTATTTTTTTCAGATGTGCTAAAAGTGAAATTAACCCTAGGGTTAAAAGGTAGCCACGAAAATCCCAATTAATTTCTGTTTGGGGCTCACTCTTCTAGTAATTAATCTTTCAGAAATTAATAATGGATGTGGCTATACTTTTTCTTTTTCCTTTTTCTTTTTTCTTTTTTATCTCACATTTATATATACGTTCAAATATAGCTCCCTTGACAACCCTCTCAAAAAAAAAAAAATTTTTCTTTTTTACTTCCCTCCTGAACATTTAGAGTATCATCAAATACATTATTTTTATATTTGTTCTCCAAAATATGATATTCACATGAACAGTTACAACAGATATAATTAAAAAATTTAACAATGTATATAATATGTAAATCTTCAATATAATTAGTCTCATTCATATTAATTCATGACTTCAACACTATGATAATCTTCTTTTCAATATATATGAGAGATCGCTTTTGGTGAGGTTAGTTAGTTAAGTAAATTAATTACTTGATTGGCAAATTTATACCTTTAATATGGTTGCAGTTGAATGCCGATATTTCTTTGACAACTAGTAGGTTTGTGCATGTGTAGGAAGTAGGGTTCTAATTGTAATAACTAGAATTTCACAACGTTACAATTTCTTGTAAAGAAATTTAAACTGTACCATGACGGTATTTATGAAAGAATCCGGTTAAGGATTTTTATTGAGTTTTGTGAGTCCTTATGATTTTATAAGACTCAAAAATGATTGCTTAGTTAAGCATGTGACCTTTTTAGTAAAAAAGGTATAAAAATGTTATGATTTTATGTAGGTCAAAGCTTGATTAAGAAAAGTCAAAGTTGATCAAGAAAGTCAAAGTTGACCAAGAAAGTCAAAGTTGACCAAGGAAGTCAAAGTTGACCCGATAGTCAAAGATTGACTGGAAAAGTCAACTATGTGACGGCAATGAAGTATGATGAGCAGTATAGGAAGTATACTGCGAAAAACCATTTTTTCAGATAAAATGGTTTAAGTTAGATTTAAAACCACCATAGAAAAATCAAGCACATTAAGTAGGTTATTAAGGGCCTAAGAGCTTGAAGCAAAAAGAAAAGTTTTCGTACAGTCCATTTTCAGACAAATAAATTTTGGATTGCAGTTCAGCAGTCAATACTGTGTATGGATGACCACAGTATCAACAATATCTGTTTTGGCCTTAAAGAGGACTGTCTATTAAGGAAACAAGGCAAACAAGCCTTAAGGATGATGATGTCATCTTATCTAAACATTATGACATCATTTTTGGATTTAATTAATATTGGAAAGAAATGTGGAAGTTTCTAGACATGTATGGCCGGCCACCTATACCCCCCAAAAGTGCAAAATTGTGATTTTTGAAGGACTATTTTTCAATTTTGCAAAGTTCAAAAACCTCTATAAATAGGGGTGCTTTCTATTCAAAAAAATTGGAAAAGCTAGCCAAACTCTACCCATTTTTCTGCTCAAATCCAAACTTTAGGCAGCCAAGAAGGAGAGAACAAAAACCAAAATCCAAGAGTGAGGATCAAAGGGGTGGTGTTCGGATTCATCAAGGAAGAGACAAAAAGGAAGCTGAAAAATTTTGGAGACCCAATTTGGCTAAAGGGCCGGTTGTGGGTGAGTTGGAAAAAAGAGAGAAAAGTGGTTAGGAGCTAGGGGGAGTGGCCGGATTTGGTGGCAAACAGCAAACAAAAGACACAAAAATTTTTGGTAGCCTTGAGGAGAAGGCCGGTTGCTGTTGGAACCAAGTGGCTGGGAATTTTTGGAGCCATTGCTAGGGAGAGGCTGGTTGTGGTACCAAGGAGAAAGGAGAAAAAAAAGTTTGGAGCCAAACAAACCAATTTCTCAATTTGATTAAGGTATAATCCTCTTGGACCCTAAGCTTTTAATTCAAGCTTCAAATTGAGGATTTAAGTGTATTTCCAAGTTGGTTTGTAAGAGCATAAGCTCACTTTAAATTTTCTGCCCTAGACTAGATTTATGATTATGTGCTTGATTAGGCATTAAGGGTGGTTTGATTATGAGTTTTGATTATGCTTATGTTATGTGATTATAGGGCTGCATGATAGATAAGGTTATATGTCCCCAAATCTGTCCAACAGAATTTAAATGATATGCTAGGGTGCTAGAATGAGTTATGTATGCAGTGGTTTGAAGAAAATCTAAAACCAATTGCATGGATGTGTTTGGGCTTCATGTAAGTTAAATTGGGACGTTAGAAAAACGTTGCATGTTGATTCTAGGCTCCCGCTGTGGTCGGTTGAGGTAGTGTGCACGAATTAGGACGAGAAACTAATAAAAGAATGAAAACTACCAATTCGGGTTCAAGCTGGCCAGTTTTCTGGAAAGCCAGTTTTGAGGCCCTTAGAGGCTGATTTTGGGAAAACCTAAAACATGAAAGTTGTAGAGTAGGGTTTTCCTAGAGGACAACGCATACAGTTTTTCAAAATAAGGCTCCAATAGCCTTCGTTTTTAAGAAAACCCGAGCCTGACTTTTATGAAGAAAACTTTTTGGAAAGCCAGTTTTAATGTGCCCAGACCCTATGCACGGCCAGGTGAGTTCAACAGGGCAAATGAGTGGGTTAGAGACCGATTTGGGTCTCGAGTTAAAAACAAAAGTTTTAGGGTTTTTCAAGCTTTAAAACTTTTATGAAGAAAACTTTTTCAAATTCGGCTTTGATTTTTAAATAGAAAATTGGATTTCAAAACTGTGTAGGAAACAGGAAATTCCTACACAGAGTTTTCTAAAACAGTGCAGGAAAAGGACATTCCTGCACATACACTGACTAATTCACAGTAAGAAACTATTCCAAAGGCAGTTTCTGTTTTTAATGGTTTTTATAAAGACCCACTTATAAGATTTCAAGTTTTATAAGGATTTTAAGGGAAAGTGAATTTAAAACCCTAAGTTTTCCAAAGTAAAGAAAAAGGGTTTTTAAACCAAGTTGAATGAGCAATAACCGGGAAGATACTGAGTTATTGGTTTAGGTCCAAAGCCCAAGGGTTATCCAAGTAACCCAATAGAATAGTAAGAAGGACTCGTTGGGCCTAAAAACCAGGGTTACTCAAGAGTAACCTAATGGGATGAATTTCTAAGAAAGCTTAGGCCCAAGGTCAGGTTTAATAACCTAACACAGTTATGGAAGGCTTTTAGCCAAGGTTACTTTATGTGACCAATCAAAGTACGCTCTAAACCCTAAACCCTAGGGTTATCCATGATACTGAGAAAGTATTCGGCATTGTTTTAAGGAGGGGGACATATAACCACAACTAGGTATGAATGTTGGTTTGATTACCAACATTCTGTAAGAACAGAATTCTTACCCTATGTCCTTTGATATAGCAGGAGGTAGCCTGCTGGGGTATCCTGACCTGGATCAACACATCTCTGGACATAATGATCAAGGTAAGTACAACTCCGCCTACAGCATAGGCTTTTGTTGTATACTTGCCCAAGTATGTTTGGTGTATATGATGTGATGATGTTATGTTTATAATATGGCTATGTTAAGTTCATGATTATGAATATAAGGTATAATGTTAAGATATGAGCATGATTAATGAATAGTGACATCACGAAGCATGTTCACTAATAAGATCAAGTATGAGTTAATGAAAAGCAAGTATGATGGCAAGCAAGCTTGCCTGTGTCGTACCGACCCGCGTTAGGTCGGGTTGGACTGTGGTTTGAGTTGGAAATGGACTGGCCGCCCCAACCAAATCATAGTTGCGCGCCCGGTACGTACACTCATGATAAGGGGCCCATAAATAAGATAAGTTAAGAATGAATAAGATGGCATAATAAGAGCATAATTGGTTCATGCATATATTATGCGATGTCATGAAATGATATGTATGTTACGATGAGTTTCAGTATGATATGTATGTTACGATGAGTTAAGTATGATATGTATGATGTGCTATGTTTTGTAAGGTTATGATGATTTATGTTGTGTTAAATTATTGCGGATATGTATGTTGTACTTGCTGAGCGAAAGCTCACGTTTGACATCTATGCTGTAGGTAAGCAACCTACGGGCAACTGATGATGCAAGATGGCGAGCGTGACAGGGCAGGCTGTGAAATGTGAGATTATTAGCCGCTACGCGTTTCGTTCTTTTTATGTATATTAATTCATATTTGAACATCGTTTATATTATTATGCGTTTCGTTTATCCACACCGTATAAAAAAAATTCCGCTGCTTACGCTAAATAAGTAAGTATGTATGTGTATGTATGTATGTATGGTAACGGCCTGTGCTAGGCGGGTCGTTACAGAGTTGGTATCAGAGCGGTTCCCTGCTATCTAATTTCACAGTATGCCTGCTGTCGCTGCCATCATTGTAAGTGATTTTATTTTATTAGTAAATAATTATTATGCCCTTATGTTATGATAGACTCGACGTTATGGATCCCGCACGAGTAGATGAGGATCGACGAGCAGTGACGTCATTCTACGAGTCGCATCCCATGATTTTTTATGGTACGAGACGGACGGTGTCATTAGCAGCATGGCTATATGACATGGAGCAGATTTTCCGTCTTTGTCATATAGAGGATCGACTACAGGTCTCGTTAGACAGTCGGTGTCTTGCAGTAGACGCTCGACTGTGGTGGATGACGATAGGAGAGAGAGAGATGCCTAGTCGTACTTGGACACATTTCCGTGCGTTATTGGTTGCGCGTTAGGACCAGTGCCTGACGAGGGAGTAAGAGTACCTCATCGTGATCCTACGATATACCGGAATATGTACCATGCACGGTACCTTAGTTTTGCAGTAGTTTGGTATGCCTACCCGTAGGAGCCTATGAGCCACTACTGCCGGAGATTTCAGGAGGAGTTATTACCTCACATCCCGCAGGATCTAGCTAACCCGGTGATATTGGCTCTACAGACTTTTCGGGACAGATTGCCTCCGCAAATCCGTCAGTATGTTCCCATGCCGATGCCCGACACGACGGTGGGGAACATGATAGAGGATATCTTGGGGGCCGAGGCCGTGGTGCAGGCTATGCAAGCCGCTGGGGTTGCAGAGGGTCATCAGGCACCCGTCGATGATGCTGGGATGGGTGATCAGTTTTTCGGGGCCGGTCCAATTTTTCCCGAGGACCCGATTTCAACAGAGCCAGTACAGGAGGTGCCGCCCCAGGATGCCGAGGCTGACGTGGCCGGCGATGATTTAGATCCCGATGACATTATAGTTGCTCCGGAGGGTCAGCCGGAGGATCCCCCGATCATCGACATTTCTAGCGATGATGAGGAGGATATAGAGCCGGAGCTAGAGCTTGAGCATATGGACTGGTTCGATGATGATGAGGAGGACATAGAGCCAGGCCCAGAGTTTGAGCCTGTAGGCTGGCTAGAGGATGATTTTGATGATGACCCGGAGGAGATTTTATTCGCCGACGGAGATGAAGAGTCAGACTCCGACGCGTCATCCGTAGTGACGATCGAGCATATAGATTAGGCTAACCGTGTATATATCTTTTGACGTTAGGACTGATATGTACTAGCTTATGTTTTTGGATGATAGGCTTGTACTGTTATATGATAGGAAAGTGTTAGACACTTCCATCAGAAATTTTGGCCCTGTAGGTATAGTGATCGTATCAAAATGTATTTATGAGATTGTAAATATAATGTACTTTTTGTAAGAATACAAAAAGACAGTTCAAGTATGAACTATTATGATATGATTATGAAAAGCATATTACGAGTTGTTATGTGTTATGATACGATGATAAAGTTATGATATGACGTATTATGTTACGTTATGATAAGAAATGTATGAAAGAAAGGATATTCCTAGTGTGATAATATCTTTTCTTATGGTTTTGATAGGAGCTAGAAAATGGTTCGTACACGTCGAACGGTACCAATAAATCCGCCAGAGCCGGATCTTGCAACCGTTGTTGCAAATTTACAACGACAGCTATTGGAACAGCAATAAGAAACTAATAGACTGCGAGAGCAGTTAGTTCAGCTGAACCAGAGACCTAGGGCTGATGAGGTTCCTCTTCAACAGGATAGGGTACCTCCGGTACCAGAAGTTCAACCGGAGGTGCAACAAGAAGATTTACGGAACTCTGGAGCTCCTTTAGCACCGGCTGGAGTTCTAGTGAATCTACCGTCAGTACGGGAAGATTTACTGTATGAGAGATTCATGCGAATGAAGGCGCCTGAATTCGAAGGACTGATGGACCCGATAGCCGCGAATAATTGGCTAATTGATATCCAAGTTATCTTGGACTTCATGAGGCTATCGGAACAGGAAAAGGTCCTCTGTGCTTCTTTCGCCCTTAAGAAAGACGCCAGAAATTAGTGGATGACTGTCCAGATGCGTCGCGATGTTACCACCATGAGATGGCAAGATTTTGTGACGGAGTTCCGCACCATGTATTACAACAGGGAAATTCTGGCACCTCAGCAGGATGAATTCGCCAGCTTGAAACAAGGATCAATGACAGTAATGGAGGCTGTCAAAAAGTTTGAACAGTTAGCCCTGTTGTGTCCGGAATTGGTTCCAAATGAAATGGAAAAAGTTAGGAGAATGATGAAGATGTTCCGGATGGATATTGCCAAGCAAGTTAGTGCTGGCAGTAGCCCACCTACCCTGGTATCCGACTGTGTGAGTCGGGCAATAAGAGCCGAATACTGGATAAACCAGGATAAGGAAGTAAGGGCTCAAATATTTAAGGCAAAAAGGGAGGAAAAAGCAGTGGTAAAGCAGATGCCGCCCCGCCAGAACTTTGAGACGAACCAGAAGGGACAAATTGGTAGCCCTGCCCAAGGTTCCAAACATTTTGGGAGGAACAAGAGAAAAGGAAATTTCTCTGGCCAGGGTCAACAAAAGAATTACCCTCAGTAGAGGAATAATAGAGGAAATTAGGGCAATACCACTGACTACCCGGTGTGTGCAAAGTGTGGGAGGAAACACACGGGAATATGTAGAATGGGGTCAAATGCCTGCTTCCTGTGTGGCAAGGAGGGGCATTATGCGAAGAACTGTCATCTGAACAATCAAGGCCAGAACCCTCCGTACCCGAGCCGGAACACAAACAGTCAGTTGCATGCAATCCAAGCTAGGCTTGAAGGACCCTCAATCACACAAGACAGATTAGAGGCTCCTAAACCTCAAGCCAGGATCTATGCTTACACCCGAGGTGATGCTGAAGCTGGGACTTCACATGTGGTGATAGGTAGGGGTGGCAATACGGGTCGCGACACGACGACACGACTCGAAAACGACACGACTCGAAAACGACACGAATTTCATGGGTTCGGGTTGGAAAAAATAGGGAGCGGGTCGTGTTCGGGTTGGGAAAAATTGACATGAAAAAAATTCGTGTCGTGTTCGGGTTGGACCCGTTTTTTTCGTGTCAATTTCAGGTCAAATTTCATGTCAATTTCAGGTCAAGTTCATGTCGTTTCGTGTCAATCCATTACGAGTTCGTGTCGTGTTCGGGTTGGGGAGAAAAAAATTCGACACGACTCAAACACGACACGAACACGACACGAGACACGAATTGACACCCCTAGTAACAGGTCAGATTTCTATCGCCACCTATGATGCTATCGCCTTGTTTGATTCTGGTGCTACTCACTCATTTGTGTCCTTGGAGTTTGCCCAGAAGTTAGGAAGAGGTGTGGATAGTTTAGACCAACCCTTAAAAACTTCTTTGCCATCCGGAGAGATTTTGTGGTCCAATTCTTGGATACGAAATACTTCCGTGTTTATCTGTGGCAGAGAACTGTTTGTAGATCTCATCGCGATCAAGCTTCAGGATTTCGATGTGATCTTAGGAATGGACTTCTTAGGCAAATACAACGCCAGGATCGACTGCCGAAAATGCTGTGTAACGTTCAACCCGTACGGAGAAGAGGAGTTTAATTTCTACGGGTAATCTCAGAATTCTGCAACCAAACTGGTTTCAGCATTGAAGGCTTGGAAAATGTTAGCTAATGGCTGCCAAGGATATTTAGCTAACATGGTGGATAAAGATTGTGAGGTGGAGTTGACACTGGAAGATGTTCCCATCATAAAGGAATATGTGGATATCTTTCCGAAGGATTTACCAAAACTTCCACCGGAACGCGAAATTTCGTTCGAAATCGAATTGCTACCTGGAGCTACACCGATATCGAAAGCGCCTTACCGTATGGCACCTGCCGAGCTTAGGGAACTACAAGTGCAGTTACAAGAGCTGCTTGACAAAGGATTCATCTGACAAAGTTACTCTCCATGGGGAGCACCAGTGTTATTCGTAAAGAAGAACGATGGATCACTGCATATGTGTATCGACTATCGTGAGCTGAATAAGATCACGATCAAGAACAAGTATCCCCTTCCGAGGATTGATGATCTTTTTGATCAACTCAGGTGAGCAATAGTATTTTCGAAAGTCGATCTACGGTCAGGCTATCATCAGCTCAGGATCAAGGAGGCAGATATCTCCAAGACGGCTTTTCGAACACGTTACGGGCATTATGAGTTTTTGGTTATGCCATTTGGATTAACCAATGCCCCGGCTGCATTCATGGACCATATGAACCGAGTATTCAAAGAGTATCTGGATAAGTTCGTCATTGTTTTTATTGACGATATTTTGATTTACTCAAGGTCCAAAGAGGAACACGAGCATCACCTTAGGTTGGTGATGGAGACGCTAAGACGAAACCAGCTGTATGCCATGTTGGAAAAAACGGATCCGATATCGGAGTTACGGCACAGTGGAAGTTTTAAAATTTTTTTATGCCGTTTTGAAAAGAATCTCATGATGCATATAACAATAAATTAAATTCATGATCAAGCGTACCTTATTTCTCAGATTCCGGAATCACTAGAGCGTTTGACCAACGTGTCTTCTCTACTATTCTCGAGTTCCACGTCTCAGAGTGTGTGTGGGCACACGTTCTATGAATCCAATCGACCGGTAATGCTTTCCGAAGTCTAGATCCCTCCTTCTCAATTCCGATGTTCCTCGTTGAGTATACGATCCAACTTCTTCCTTCAAAACTACAAAACAGGAATCGGTTAACCTCCTATGAAAATTATCACTCGGTTTAACCTTCCTCACAATTTTGAATCAATGGAATTTTCTCTCTTTTTCTTTCTCACAAGATAGCCGAATTTTTGTGAAGTAGAAGAAACCCAAATTATTTTTTTTTTCACTCACAAAAACGTTTTCCCCTTTGAAAATTATCAAAAATTGGTTTCTCAAGAATTCCTAGCCTTTATATAGAAGTCTAATCCTTTTCAAAATTTAATTCCTTCTTGAAAAATAATTAATAATTATTTTTCTGGATAAATTTTGAACCAAAAGATCATACAACTTTAGGGCTAGATTCATTGAACCTAGAAACGTTTTTTCAAGAGGAAATCTCCTCCAAAAAATTCGGCCACTTTAGGATAAATCTATATTGGTGGTTCAAATTTTAAATCAAGAATCTAGACTAGTGAAAAGATCCTAGTCCTATCTAGATTCAAATTTCTTTTAAACCCTTTTTGAATTTAAATAAGATTCACTCATTTGAATTAATATTTTCCACAAACATCAACCATATTAATTAATTTAAATAAATGGAATATTTGATTTTTTTCTTCCTCAAAAATCCGTGCACCATATTTAAAGAAAAAAAAATTCATCAAATAATCTCCATTATTTAAATCAATTAATAATTTAATGTTAGGAATATATTTGAACAATTTTGAAACAAAATTTTCTTCTCTCCACCTATCTAAAACCGTGCACCTCTTTTAGATTAGGAGAGAAAAATTTTGTTTTTCAAAATTAAATAATTCAAACACAATCTTATTTCCAAAATTCAAGTTAACCAATCACGTGTTGACAAATCATATTATTTGTCTACACAAATCCTACATGTCCAATCCTTTTTCGGATTGCATGTTAGAGAGTACCATGTCTTAATAGACATTACAAAATTCATTTAAATTTACCGATCTCTTTAGGAACAAATCCCGAGACGCTATTTAGAACTATATGAGCTAGTAGAGGGACCCGATGGAAATATGTAAAGAGCTCCTATAATTGTGAAAAATTAATCCCAGACTAATTATTCATCAATTATCAACTTCAAAACTATTCCACTAAAAGTTTGAAGCTGAACTCCTGTTTACATACCGTATTACGAAAGCTCTCTCACGCAGTGCTTCTTCCATGATTTATTCATCGCTTGTTTAATCCCCATATGTTATCCATGATTGAATTAAGGATTTTTCCGTTTTACCTTTTCAATCATTTTAACTTAAAGTTCCATTATTCTCCATTGAAAGAACCACCAATTGTAAAACCATACAATTGGTAAACCATCAGAGAACACAAAGTAAACCGATGGCCAAGATCTTGTTATACTATCTTTCAATCCCGAATAATGCCTTTAAGTAGATAACATGTACTATCGTTAAGATAGCTATGGATTCCATATCTATGAATCTTGATTTCTCTATCCATAAGTCATGCACCCAAAACACAAGTATATTGACCATAAATTAACAGTGTCTCACCTGTAGTGCATTAAAGTACATAAGTCATGGATACGAACTCAAGTAATCATTTCAGGATTAAGATTAATACAGAATGATAATCAAAGCTTCATTGATTCTTATAAACGGAATTATTAAACCGAATCAATTAACACTTTAGGTCCAATCCAATGTCATACCTCAATACTGGTATACATTAAAGTTTCCACTCGGAACCAATCCGATGGTCAAGACAAACCATCCCTCCAAGGAAGTAGACAACTTGTACAATCTTATCATGAATAAGATCCCCAAATCTTATTCCATCGATTGCGGACTATTTATTTTGACTGTTATCAAATTACCATGTCTTCTATGTATACCCCGTATACATATGGTAATCCGATATATTTCCAACAGTCAAGGAGTATTTTATGTTTGCTCAACCATACAATCAACAAATGAAAGTAAATAGACACAACTTATTAAACATGAATAACCTCCTCTTATTAATATCAAAATGTCATATTTACAGAAAATCCCTAATATTGATTTTCTATCCTTAGGGCACATATAGATCCCAACAATCTCCCACTTGCCCTAAGCGAGTAAATGTGACATATTACGCATCCCCATGCCTTCGACGTGTTCTTCGAATCTTCTGGCCACCAAAGTCTTCGTGAACGGGTCGGCAAGATTGTCCTCTGATGCGATTTTGCAAACCGTCACATTTCCACTCTCAACAAAGCCTCTGATGATGTGATATTTTCTGTCTATGTGCTTACTCCTCTTATGATGCCTAGGATCCTTGGTATTAGCTACTGCTGCACTGTTATCACAGTGAAGCACCATAGCTTTATCCATACCAGGAACGACCTCAAGGTCATTAAGGAACCTGCGAAGCCATACCGCTTCCTTTGATGCCTCACTGGCTGCCACATACTCGGCTTCCATGGTCGAGTCAGCAATGCAAGATTGCTTAATACTCCTCCACACAACGGCACCACCTCCAAGGGTAAAGACAGAACCTGAAGTCGATTTCCTTGAATCCTGATCTGATTGAAAATCAGAATCTGTGTATCCTATAGGAACAAGGTCCTGACCGGAATACACTAGCATATAATCCTCGTTCTCCGTAGATACTTGAGTATATGCTTGACCGCAGCCCAATGGTTCGGTCCTGGATTCGACTGATATCGACTTACCATACCAACTGCAAAACAAATGTCAGGCCTTGTGCATAACATAGCGTACATTAGACTACCTACCGCAGATGCATAAGGTACATTTTTCATACGCTCCCTTTCTTCCGATGTCTTGGGACAGTCATCTCTAGAAAGCTTGATTCCAATCCTGAAAGGTTGGGCACCTTTCTTGGAATCTTTCATAGAAAACTTTTCAAGTACTTTATCAATGTATGAAGCTTGGGAGAGTGCTATCGTTTTGTTCTTTCTATCTCTAAAGAGTTGAATTCCAAGAACATAACTAGCTTCTCCTAAGTCCTTCATGTCAAACTGTTTGGCTAACCAAACTTTGACAGATGATAACATTGCCACATCGTTTCCAATAAGCAATATATCATCCACATAAAGTACTAGGAAAACCACTTTCTCGTTCTTGATACATTTATAAACACATGGTTCATCAATGTTTTGTTCGAATCCATAGGTTTTGATTGCTTGATCAAACCTAATATTCCAAGAACGAGATGCTTGCTTTAATCCATAAATGGATTTAAGCAACTTGCATACCTTATCTTCTTGGCCCTTTGCCTTGAACCCGTCTGGTTGTATCATATAGATATCTTCCTCAAGAGAGCCATTCAAGAAAGCTGTCTTGACATCCATTTGCCAGATCTCATAATCGAGAGCAGCCGCAATGGATAAAAGAATGCGGATTGACTTGAGCATTGCTACAGGTGAGAAGGTTTCTTCATAATCGATTCCTTCTTTCTGCGTATAGCCCTTTGCTACAAGTCTTGCCTTGAAAGTTTCCACTTTCCCATCCACACCTCTTTTCCTCTTGTATACCCACTTACACCCAATCGGTTTTATGCCTTGGGGTAAGTCTACAAGTTTCCAGACCCCATTGGAATCCATAGATTCCATCTCGGTGTTCATAGCCTTTTGCCAAAGACTAGAATCAACATCCTCCATAGCTTCTTTGTACGTAGCCGGATCATCAACATGTTCTATGGATTCTGCTTCAAAAACTTCACCATTGAACATGTACCTTTCAGGTTCCCTGATAATCCTCCCACTACGACGAAGCTCCCGTGGTTGTTGATTCTCTAGTGTTTTTTCCACAGGGTTTTCTGTGACTTTAGGAATTTCCAAATCCGAAGTCATCTCCTCAAGCACCACTTTGCTACGAGGTTTAAAGTCTTCCATATAACTTTCCTCCAGGAATGTTGCATGTGTAGAAACAAAGACTTTATTTTGCTTCGGATTATAGAACAGACCACCTTTTGTCCCTTTTGGATAGCCAACAAACAAGCATACTTCTGATCGTGACTCCAATTTCTTCGCTTCCTTATCCAGGACGTGTGCCGGACAACCCCAAATTCGAATATGATTCAAATTAGGTTTCCTACTCATCCATAACTCGTAAGGAGTTTTAGGAACCGATTTGGAGGGAACGTTATTCAGAAGATAGCATGCAGTTTGTATGGCGTGCCCCCAAAATGACAAAGGTAATGTGGAATAACTCATCATAGACCGGACCATATCCAATAGGGTCCTATTTCTTCTCTCAGCTACACCATTCTGTTGAGGAGTACCAGGTGCAGTTAACTGGGTTGTATCCCATTCTCTATCAAATATCCTAAGAACTCATCCGATAGGTATTCCCCACCTCGATCCGATCGAAGTGTCTTAATGGACTTTCCTAATTGCTTCTCCGCTTCAGCCCGAAATTCTTTGAACTTGTCAAAGGCTTCGCTTTTGCGGGTCATTAAATAGACATATCCATACCTTGAGTAATCATCAATAAAAGTGATATAATACTCATACCCACCACATGCTTCTATGTTCATGGGACCACAAACATCCGTATGCACAAGTTCTAAAAGTTCCTCGACACGACTATCCTTAGCAGCAAAGTGCCGTTTAGTCATCTTACCCTCCAAACAGGATTCACATTGTGGCCAAGGTTCAACCTCATACAAGTCAAGGCTTTCCTCCTTTACCATCCTTTGAATTCTGTTAAGGCTTATGTGACCAAGTCGTAAATGCCAAAGATATGATTTGTTAGAGTGAGAAGACTTAAGTCGTTTAGAGTTCTTTTCCAATTATGTATCAAGCAGTGAGTGCATCTTAGGTTTGATAAAATAAAGATTTCCATGCATCCATCCATTACAGATAAGAGAATTGTTTTTCCTAATAACAACTTTATTATTAAAAGAAACTGAATAAGAATCTTTAATCAAACAAGCTACCGAAATTAGGTTCCTCTTAAAACTAGGAACATAAAAACAATGTCTCAAAACAATAAACCTAAATTCATCAAAATAAAGATGCACTTCTCCCACTGCTTCAGCTCGCACTAACGTCCCATCACCGGTTCTTAACGTGAAGTTCTCCTCACGCAGACTTCTCGTTACCTTGAACCCCTGCAGAGAAATACAAACATGGTTAGTGGCTCCAGAATCTATAACCCAATTGTCCTTAGATTCTTCCACTAAACAACCTTCAAGATACAGGACATTGAAATTACCTTTCTGCTTTTTCAAAGCCAGGTATTCTCGGCAATCCTTCTTGAAATGTCCTTTCTTCCCACAGTGAAAGCACTTAACCTTTTTGGGATCCACCTTTCGCTTCTTAGTCTTGGTAGACTTCTTAGAAACAGGTGCATTTCCCTTGTTCTTCCCCTTTTCCTTCTTCCTTTTAGGATTAGGAGCAGGCGAACTAGGTTCAGCCACATTTGCCTCAGCCTTAGATCCAGAACCCTTAAAAATGTTCTCAAAAGCTTGCAACTCTTTCATCAATTCCGTTAAAGACATCTCCTTCCGGTTAAGGTTGTAGGATGCCTGAAACAAATCGAAATCCTTGGATAAGGTTTGGAAAACCATAACCAATTGAGTTGCAGCATCGATCTCAGCCCCATTTGTCTGAGCCTCAGACAAATAAGCCATGACTTTCATCATGTGCTCCTTAATGGGAGTTCCAACCTTCTGCCTACAGTTCATGAGACCTTTGATAGCATCGGTCTTAGTCTGGATAGTTTGTTCACCAAACATCTCCTCCAAGTTATCCATGATCTGCCTAGCAGTTTGATGTTCCTCATGCTGTTTCTGGAGCACGTTAGACATGCTCGCCCGAATATAGCACATAGCACTTAGGTTGGAATTGTCCCAGCGCTCAAGCGCTACAAATTCCCTATCAGGAGCATCGATCGCAGGCGTAGGTGGTCTTGGTTGGGTTAGGACAAAACTGTGTTTCTCAAAGTTTAGGACGATAAGCAAGTTCCTTTTCCAGTCATTAAAATTTTCGCCAGTTAATTTGTTTTGCGTAAGTATCACAGATAAAGGGCTCGACATTTTGATCTATAATAAGAAAACATGTAATAAGTACAAGCAAACATCCTATCAATTTATAAAATATGATTTTGTAATGAAACATAAAGATCTAAATGCAATCTAAATGTTCATGTGTAAAACCCTTAAAACACATACCTTACAACGATAATTCCTAGCTTCTGCTTTCTAAGCTACCGAGGGGTAGTCATAGAATAACTAGCTAAGAACACGGATCCCATCCGATTAATACATATTCGTCCATGGAGCAAACTCCATAAATATATATTAACTATCGTTTATTTGGCCACTACTTTATATATCAGAGCCTCGAGGGAGGATTAATAAATAAAGTAGCATGAGTGTATAACCATCGTTTCCAATTTTGAATCCATATTTTACATCCGCCACCGAGGGGTGATCTAAACATAAAATATGCCCAAAATTGTTATCCTCTCAGAAATCCAAATCAGTGTGCGCTCTAGGTAAGATACCTATCCGAAGGGAATTCCCGGGTCAAAACCGAGTAGTAGGCACTACCATGCGTAACTATTGGACCAACGATGGAGACCGTAGGTCTTAGTATATAAAACCTTCTCCCACTCAATCTTTTAAATTTGGGTTTTTGTTTTTCATGCATAAACAATATTTATTGAGTGGCACTCCCTTAGTCTATATGGCATGTTATCAATACATCACGAAATAGTATAACATATTAATCTAGCAACACATCATCCATGGTTTGCAAAATATGTAAATAGCCGTGGATCATGATTCCATCCTAGAGAAAAGAAAATTGCAAAATTTACAAAAATTAACCGAAACATATATCGGCCTTCATTTGTAGATCCATGCCTTGTATCCTTCTTCAATGTGTCTTCTTTCTCCAATATCACATCTTTTTCAATTTAAATTTAAAATTCAAATTTCAAAAAGATTCTATGTGATTTTTAATTTTAATAAAAATTACAAAATATCAAAATTTAAATAAAAATCCGGTTTATTAAATTTTAAAATTCAAAAAAAAATTTGAAATTTGAAATTTGAAATTTAAATATTAAAATTTTAAAATTCATAATAATATCCATTAAATTTAAATTTAAATTTTTTTAATTTTGATTTTCAAATTATCAAGATCACATATCATTGGAGAATTAAATTTTCAAAAAAAATTTTGTGATTTTTTTTATTATTTTTTTATTAAAAACGTTTTTTTTTATTGAAAATAACAAAAAACACAAAATCACATCCTTTGAAAATTTACACACCTTCGTTCATCTTCAATCTCCTCGAATCCATTGTATCCCGAATTTTACAAAAAAATTCCTATGCCGTTTCCGGCTTACAAAAATTCTAGGAATTGAAAAAACGACCTAGCGGTGATAATAGACCGCATCTATTACACTTGAAAAACTTAGATACAAATTCTAACCTCTATGGAATCATGACCGGCAAAATTGAACAAGCATCATATATTATAAAACTAATATAAAGCATTCAATCATACATCTATTCATAATATATTTAACATACACAAAATAAAACCTAGAGTGCCAACTCTCTAAAATATTTCATTAATGCATAGAGAGAAATTTATTTGATCAAATAATTTATGTTATATGCATAATCATGAGTAGTCTCTGATACCAATTATTGGAAAAAACGGATCCGATATTGGAGTTACGGCGCAGCGGAAGATTTAAAATTTTTTATGCCGTTTGAAAAGAATCTCATGATGCATATAACAATAAATTAAATTCATGATCAAGCGTACCTTATTTCTCGGATTCCGGAATCACTAGAGCGTTTGACCAACGTGTCTTCTCTACTATTCTCGAGTTCCACGTCTCAGAGTGTGTGTGGGCACACGTTCTATGAATCCAATCGACCGGTAATGCTTTCCGAAGTCTAGATCCCTCCTTCTCAATTCCGATGTTCCTCGTTGAGAATACGATCCAACTTCTTCTTCAAAACTACAAAACAGGAACCGGTTAACCTCCTATGAAAATTATCACTCGGTTTAACCTTCCTCACAATTTTGAATCAATGGAATTTTCTCTCTTTTTCTTTCTCACAAGATAGCCGAATTTTTGTGAAGTAGAAGAAACCCAAATTATTTTTTTTTCACTCACAAAAACGTTTTCCCCTTTGAAAATTATCAAAAATTGGTTTCTCAAGAATTCCTAGCCTTTATATAGAAGTCTAATCCTTTTCAAAATTTAATTCCTTCTTGAAAAATAATTAATAATTATTTTTCTGGATAAATTTTGAACCAAAAGATCATACAACTTTAGGGCTAGATTCATTGAACCTAGAAACGTTTTTTCAAGAGGAAATCTCCTCCAAAAAATTCGGCCACTTTAGGATAAATCTATATTGGTGGTTCAAATTTTAAATCAAGAATCTAGACTAGTGAAAAGATCCTAGTCCTATCTAGATTCAAATTTCTTTTAAACCCTTTTTGAATTTAAATAAGATTCACTCATTTGAATTAATATTTTCCACAAACATCAACCATATTAATTAATTTAAATAAATAGAATATTTGATTTTTTTTTCTTCCTCAAAAATCCGTGCACCATATTTAAAGAAAAAAAAATTCATCAAATAATCTCCATTATTTAAATCAATTAATAATTTAATGTTAGGAATATATTTGAACAATTTTGAAACAAAATTTTCTTCTCTCCACCTATCTAAAACCGTGCACCTCTTTTAGATTATGAGAGAAAAATTTTGTTTTTCAAAATTAAATAATTCAAACACAATCTTATTTCCAAAATTCAAGTTAACCAATCACGTATTGACAAATCATATTATTTGTCTACACAAATCCTACATGTCCAATCCTTTTTCGGATTGCATGTTAGAGAGTACCATGTCTTAATAGACATTACAAAATTCCATTTAAATTTACCGATCTCTTTAGGAACAAATCCCGAGACGCTATTTAGAACTATATGAGCTAGTAGAGGGACCCGATGGAAATATGTAAAGAGGCTCCTATAATTGTGAAAAATTAATCCCAGACTAATTATTCATCAATTATCAACTTCAAAACTATTCCACTAAAATTTGAAGCTGAACTCCTGTTTACATACCGTATTACGAAAGCTCTCTCACGCAGTGCTTCTTCCATGATTTATTCATCGCTTGTTTAATCCCCATATGTTATCCATGATTGAATTAAGGATTTTTCCGTTTTATCTTTTCAATCATTTTAACTTAAAGTTCTATTATTCTCCATTGAAAGAACCACCAATTGTAAAACCATACAATTGTTAAACCATCAGAGAACACAAAGTAAACCGATGGCCAAGATCTTGTTATACTATCTTTCAATCCCCGAATAATGCCTTTAAGTAGATAACATGTACTATCGTTAAGATAGCTATGGATTCCATATCTATGAATCTTGATTTCTCTATCCATAAGTCATGCACCCAAAACACAAGTATATTGACCATAAATTAACAGTGTCTCACCTATAGTGCATTAAAGTACATAAGTCATGGATACGAACTCAAGTAATCATTTCAGGATTAAGATTAATACAGAATGATAATCAAAGCTTCATTGATTCTTATAAACGGAATTATTAAACCGAATCAATTAACACTTTAGGTCCAATCCAATGTCATACCTCAATACTGGTATACATTAAAGTTTCCATTCGGAACCAATCCGATGGTCAAGACAAACCATCCCTCCAAGGAAGTAGACAACTTGTACAATCTTATCATGAATAAGATCCCCAAATCTTATTCCATCGATTGCGGACTATTTATTTTGACTGTTATCAAATTACCATGTCTTCTATGTATACCCCGTATACATATGGTAATCCGATATATTTCCAACAGTCAAGGAGTATTTTATGTTTGCTCAACCATACAATCAACAAATGAAAGTAAATAGGACACAACTTATTAAACATGAATAACCTCCTCTTATTAATATCAAAATGTCATATTTACAGAAAATCCCTAATATTGATTTTCTATCCTTAGGGCACATATAGATCCCAACATGCCAAATTCACAAAATGTGAATTTTGGCTGGAAAAAGTCCACTTTTTGGGTCATGTAGTATCAAAGGAAGGAATTTCAGTGGACCCTGCTAAGGTAGAGGCGGTTAGTGCATGGCCAGCACCCAAGAATGTTACGGAAATAAGAAGTTTCCTTGGACTAGCTGGCTATTACCGATGGTTCGTTGAGGGATTTTCCAAGATCGCTACACCCCTCACCACTCTTACCCGCAAGGGAAAGAAATTTGAATGGACTCAGAAATGTGGGAGAACTTTCAAGAGCTCAAGAGGAGGTTGACAAGTGTGCCTGTGTTGATAATTCCTGATGTAGATGCAGGAAATTTTGTGATCTATAGTGACGCTTCTAAAAATGGATTAGGAGCCGTCTTGATGCAAAATGGGAATGTAGTTGTCTACGCATCCCGACAGTTGAAGATTCATGAAAGGAATTATCCTACGCACGATTTGGAGCTCGCGGCAGTAGTTTTCGCACTTAAGATTTGGAGACACTATTTGTATGGAAATAAGTGTGAAATCTACACAGATCATCAGAGTCTCAAGTATATTTTTACTCAGAAAGAACTCAACATGAGACAACGTAGATGGCTGGAACTTGTAAAGGATTATGATTGTGAGATCCTTTACCACCCTGGAAAGGCCAACGGGGTAGCAGATGCCTTAAGCAGGAAATCCGTAGGCATGCTGATGTCTATTGGAGTGTTTCCTAAGCCACTACAAAAGGAGATTTCTGAGTTCAACTTGGAACTGATAACGGGGAAATTGTCTATTCTGTCCCTCCAGTCCAATCTCTTAGAGACCATTAAGTTCCATCAAGGAAAGGATTCCTCTTTGCTGAAAGCACAACTCTTTGGTGGAAAGAACAAGGAGTTTAAGGTCTCTGAAGATGGTGCTATTTATTTCAAAGGAAGGATTTGTGTTCCTAACTTTGAATTTCTTAAGGACCAGATCTTGTCTGAGGTACACAAGACGCCGTATTCAGTACATCCAGGAGCTTCCAAGATGTATAAAGACCTCCGACAAAGTTATTGGTGGCCCAACATGAAGAATAATGTAGCGGAGTACGTGTCAAAATGCCTGACTTGTCAGAAAGTTAAGGCTGAACATCGACATCCGGGTGGAGAACTACAGACAATAGAGCTTCCTGAATGGAAATGGGAGCAAATTACTATGGATTTCGTAGTAGGGCTACCCAGAACTTCAAGTGGGAATGACTCGATTTGGGTTATTGTGGATAGATTAACCAAGTCGGCTCACTTTATTGCGATTAAGGTCACCTTCTCAGTAGAGAAATTGGCTGAAATCTACGTATCCCAGATCATCAGATTTCATGGAGTAGCAAAATCGATCATCTCGGACCGTGATGGACGTTTCACTTCTCGATTTTGGACTAGTGTTCACAATGCTATGGGGTCGAAATTGAAGTTCAGTACGGCATTTCACCCCCAAACTGACGGTCAATCGGAACGAACCATCCAGGCACTGGAGGATATGCTAAGGTCATGTGTGCTGGATTTCAAAGGAAATTGGGATCAGAAGCTGCCATTGATCGAATTTTCATATAACAACAGTTATCATGCTTCGATTGGTATGGCTCCATTTGAAGCATTATATGGAAGAAAATGTCGATCTCCTATCCACTGGCAGGAAGTAGGGCAGAAGCAGCTACAAACCACTGATTTTATCAAAAAGACCTCTGAGGATATTCAGATGATCAAGCAGAGGCTCGACATAGCTTTTAGCAGACAGAAAATTTATGCCGATAAACGTAGGAGGCCTTTGGAATTCCAAGTGGGAGATGCGGTGTTCATCAAGATTACTCCTATGAAAGGAGTAATGCGATTTGGTAAAAAGGGGAAGCTTAGCTCGAGATACACGGGACCATTTGAAATCCTTGAAAGGATTGGAAAAGTAGCCTATAAGCTTACCCTACCACCTGAGTTAGCTTCGATGCACAATGTTTTCCATGTGTCGATGCTAAAGAAGTATGTGCCAGACCCTTCCCATGTGCTTAGTCAAGAACCAGTGGAGGTTCAGACGGACTTGACTTATGAAGAAAAGCCAGTTCAAATCCTGGATCGGGAAGAAAAGGTCTTAAGGAACAAAACCATTCCCATGGTTAAAGTGTTGTGGAGAAACCACATGGTTGAAGAAGCAACCTGGGAATTAGAGGATGAAATGAGAAAGAACTACCCCAGTTTGTTCTAATTTTCGAGGACGAAAATTTTCTAAGGGGGGTGGATTGTAATAACTAGAATTTCACAATGTTACAATTTCTTGTAAAGAAATTTAAACTGTACCATGACGGTATTTATGAAAGAATCCGGTTAAGGATTTTTATTGAGTTTTGTGAGTCCTTATAATTTTATAAGACTCAAAAATGATTGCTTAGTTAAGCATATGACCTTTTTAGTAAAAAAGATATAAAAATGTTATGATTTTATATTGGTCAAAGCTTGATTAAGAAAAGTCAAAGTTGACCAAGAAAGTCAAAGTTGACCAAGGAAGTCAAAGTTGACTCAATAGGTCAAAGATTGACTGGAAAAGTCAACTATGTGACGACAATGAACTATGATGAGCAGTATAGGAAGTATACTGCGAAAAACCATTTTTTTTCAGATAAAATGGTTTAAGTTAGATTTAAAACCACCATAGAAAAATCAAGCACATTAAGTAGGTTATTAAGGGCCTAAGAGCTTGAAGCAAAAAGAGAAGTTTTCGTACAGTCCATTTTCAGACAGATAAATTTTGGACTGCAGTTTAGCAGTCAATACTGTGTATGGATGACCACAGTATCAACAATATCTGTTTTGGCCTTAAAGAGGACTGTCTATTAAGGAAACAAGGCAAACAAGCCTGAAGGATGATGATGTCATCTTATCTAAACATTATGACATCATTTTTGGATTTAATTAATATTGGAAAGAAATGTTGAAGTTTCTAGACATGTATGGCTAGCCACCTATACCCCCCAAAAGTGCAAAATTGTGATTTTTGAAGGACTATTTTGTAATTTTGCAAAGTTCAAAAACCTCTATAAATAAGGGTGCTTTCTATTCAAAAAAATTGGAAAAGCTAGCAAAACTCTACCCATTTTTCTACTCAAATCCGAACTTTAGGCAGCCAAGAGGAGAGAACAAAAACCAAAATCCAAGAGTGAGGATCAAAGGGGTGGTGTTCAGATTCATCAAGGAAGAGAGAAAAAGGAAGCTGAAAAATTTTGGAGACCCAATTTGGCTAAAGGGCCGGTTGTAGGTGAGCTGGAAAAAAGAGAGAAAAGTGGTTAGGAGCTAGGGGGAGTGGCCGGATTTGGTGGCAAACAGCAAACAAAAGATACAAAAATTTTTGGTAGCCTTGAGGAGAAGGCCGGTTGCTGTTGGAACCAAGTGGCTGGGAATTTTTGGAGCCATTGCTAGGGAGAGGCCGGTTGTGATACCAAGGAGAAAGGAGAAAAAAAAGTTTGGAGCCAAACAAACCAACTTCTCAATTTGATTAAGGTATAATCCTCTTGGACCCTAAGCTTTTAATTCAAGCTTCAAATTGAGGATTTAAGTGTATTTCCAAGTTGGTTTGTAAGAGCATAAGCTCACTTTAAATTTTCTGCCCTAGACTAGATTTATGATTATGTGCTTGATTAGGCATTAAGGGTGGTTTGATTATGAGTTTTGATTATGCTTATGTTATGTGATTATAGGGCTGCATGATAGATAAGGTTATATGTCCCCAAATTTGTCCAACAGAATTTAAATGATATGCTAGGGTGCTAGAATGAGTTATGTATGCAGTGGTTTGAAGAAAATCTAAAACCAATGCAAACCCTAACCCTAGTAATGCAATTTTGTTGATTGACTTGCATGGACGTGTTTGGGCTTCATGTAAGTTAAATTGGGACGTTAGAAAAACGTTGCATGTTGATTCTAGGCTCCCGCTGTGGTCGGTTGAGGTAGTGTGCACGAATTAGGACGAGAAACTAATAAAAGAATGAAAACTACCAATTCGGGTTCAAGCTGGCCAGTTTTCTGGAAAGCCAGTTTTGAGGCCCTTAGAGGCTGATTTTGGGAAAACCTAAAACATGAAAGTTGTAGTGTAGGGTTTTCCTAGAGGACAACGCAGATAGTTTTTCAAAATAAGGCTCCAATGGCCTTCGTTTTTAAGAAAACCCGAGCCTGACTATGCCCAGACCCTATGCACGGCCAGGTGAGTTCAACAGGGCAAATGAGTGGGTTAGAGACCGATTTGGGTCTCGAGTTAAAAACAAAAGTTTTAGGGTTTTCAAGCTTTAAAACTTTTATGAAGAAAACTTTTTCAAATTCGGCTTTGAGTTTTAAATAGAAAATTGGATTTCAAAACTGTGTAGGAAACAGAAAATTCCTACACAGAGTTTTCTAAAACAGTGCAGGAAAAGGACATTCCTGCACATACACTGACTAATTCACAGTAAGAAACTGTTCCAAAGGCATTTTCTGTTTTTAATGGTTTTTATAAAGACCCACTTATAAGATTTCAAGTTTTATAAGAATTTTAAGGGAAAGTGAATTTAAAACCCTAAGTTTTCCAAAGTAAAGAAAAAGGATTTTTAAACCAAGTTGAATGAGCAATAACCGGGAAGATACCGAGTTATTGGTTTGGGCCCAAAGCCCAAGGGTTATCCAACGTAACCCAATATAATAGTAAGAATGACTAGTTGGGCCTAAAAATGAGGGTTACTCAAGAGTAACCTAATGGGATGAATTTCTAAGAAAGCTTAGGCCCAAGAACAGGTTTAATAACCTAACACAGTTATGGAAGGCTGTTTAGCCAAGGTTACTTTATGTGACCAATCAAAGTACGCTCTAAACCCTAAACCCTAGGGTTATCCGTGATACTAAGAAAGTATTCGGCATTGTTTTAAGGAGGGGGGCATATAACCACAACTAGGTATGAATGTTGGTTTGATTACCAACATTCTGTAAGAACAGAATTCTTACCCTATATCCTTTGATATAGCAGGAGGTAGCCTGTTGGGGTATCCTGACCTGGATCAACACATCTCTGGACATAGTGATCAAGGTAAGTACAACTCCACCTACAGCATAGGCTTTTGTTGTATACTTGTCCAAGTATGTTTGGTGTATATGATGTGATGATGTTATGTTTATAATATGACTATGTTAAGTTCATGATTATGAGTATAAAGTATAATGTTAAGATATGAGCATGATTTATGAATAGTGACATCACGAAGCATGTTCACTAATAAGATCAAGTATGAGTTAATGAAAAGCAAGTATGATGGCAAGCAAGCTTGCCTGTGTCGTACCGACCGCGTTAGGTCGGGTTGGACTGTGGTTTGAGTTGGAAATGGACTGGCCGCCCCAACCAAATCATAGTTGCGTGCCCGGTACGTACACTCATGATAAGGGGCCCATAAGTAAGATAAGTTAAGAATGAATAAGATGGCATAATAAGAGCATAATTGGTTCATGTATATATTATGCGATGTCATGAAATGATATGTATGTTACGATGAGTTCAGTATGATATGTATGTTACGATGAGTTAAGTACGATATGTATGATGTGCTGTGTTATGTAAGGTTATGATGATTTATGTTGTGTTAAATTGTTGCGGATATGTATGTTGTACTTGCTGAGCGAAAGCTCACGTTTGACGTCTATGTTGTAGGTAAGCAACCTACGGGCAACTGATGATGCAAGATGGCGAGCGTGGCAGGGCGGGCTGTGAAATGTGGGATTATTAACCGCTACGCGTTTCGTTCTCTTTATGTATATTAATTCGTATTTAAACATCGTTTATATTATTATGCGTTTCGTTTATCCGCACCGTATAAAAAAAAAATTCCGCTGCTTACGCTAAATAAGTAAATATGTATGTGTATGTATGTATGTATGGTAACGGCCTGTACTAGGAGGGTCGTTACACTAATTGCCAAAAACATCATTCTCTAGCACCAACAACAAATTCTGTTTATTTCATGAGCAACAAAAAATGCATGATAAATAATAAACAGATTTGTTTATTTTACTTTTTTTCTTTGTAACATTTTTTTTTTTTTTGCCCCTCTCTCTTAAACCCTAACTTATAATTTCAGAAATCTAAAAACACGCGAAAAGGTAACGAAGTTGCCAACATCACCAGAGAACAAACCGATGAGAAATTGTCTTATCTTGCAACCAAAAGAATATCACCT
>CM046362.1:18801458-18870435 GCA_025413025.1 Ficus hispida | reverse complement strand
AACTAACAATGAATTGTTATGCTTAATTCAGAACTCTCCTGACATGCAAAATTTACTTTTTTATTGATAAACGAAAATAAGTAGTAATGTAATAAGCAAGCTGAGTTGAGTAAAAGATAATTCCTAAGATCGGTAGTTCGGATATTGATTGAGATAAGAGGCGTGGGAGACTAAGGGCAGTGGTCGGCACAACCTTCCTCTCTTCGAGAAGGGAAAAGGTCCTTATAGGAGAGAGACAAAGATATAAAAGGTGAATATCAAAGAAAAAAATAAAATAGGATGTAACAATATATTTGAAATGATGGAACAATATTTATTTTATAAAAGGATAATTTTGAAATTTATTAACACGCATAATAAATAAATATAATTATTTTAAAATTAGGAAGATTAAGTATAATTCATTAAATCTTTGACAACAGTAAAGAGAATACAATCAAGAAAAATTTCAAACCAAAACCTAACCTCACCAATAAATTTTTTTTTTTAACTTTAACTCCTTATGAGAATATAGTTAAATATTGGTGATGATCATCATCACTATAGAGACGTATAGCCATCTTTTAGATTTGTGCGTGAGACTTTTCGCTTGAAGTATGTGTTATTTAATCTTAATTTTTTATTTTTTACTTTTTATTTTTGGTAGATGCCACTGGTCAGGGTTGCCAACACACAATTATAGCGCTGCCATCGCTATAAGTTGATGAAGCTACTTAGTGGATTACTATTAGTCAAATGATAGGTGATCTTCATTCATAAATTAGTGTTAGTAGGTAGGTTTGCATTTCAATCTCTATTCATGATTATCATTCGTGGAAGTCAGGTATTAAATTACCATTAGTCACGTATAAGGTTTTTGGGTGACAATTAGTCATGAAAAAATAGAAACTAATGTTCTGTTCAGGAAGAAAAATCAACAAGGCACGACCTATTATGGATGTATTTATTTCTCATAACAGCCACAACCTTCTAAGATAACTTCTTCACCAGCAAAACCTCATTAATGTCCTCTTTAAAAAAAAAAAAAAAAATCGAAACCCAATGCCTATTATGGTTGGCAAATATCACATCGTTGGCGAAGAGCCAGCCCTTGTGCTGACGATGAACGTTGCCCGACCACCAAAATTTGCGAAGCAGTGCGTCAAGTTTTGCACAAAAAGATCGAGGGTCGATGAGGGGAAAAAATAAAAAATAAAAAATTGATTCGAGTTTCCATGAACCGGACATTGTACTCGACGAGTTTCCCAGAATATAATTTTGCAAACACAGATGCCTTGCAAAGGTTGAACTACACATTACAGTAATTCCTCTTGTCTTTTTGTTTGTTTTCCTGATGTTTAAAGAGGTCAAGTACGGCCATATATTATTATTATTATTATTATTTAAGTTTCGACAGCCAAATACGGTCAAAAAAATTTGATGTTTTTCTGGAAAAGACCCCAGAGGACTTTCTTGGCACCAGACATTATGATATCCAAGAAAGAAGGTTACAAGGAAGATGTAGAGAGTAGGACATAGCAGTACAAGAATAGATCATGGTTCTGGTAACGAAATTTCCATACACAACATGATGGCAGTAGTGAGAGCCATAATTTTCATTGTTGTAAACTGCAGGTTAGTATCATCTATATTTGAAGTCATCGCGTTAAAGACCTTCAGCAGCGAAAACATCTGCATATATCATCAGCAGAAAAAAAAAAAAAATGTTCCGCAAAATTGTGTTTAGGGATATTAATTGGACTTGTTTCTAAATACTATTTTTTTCTTTCAATTTTTCGAAGAAAAATGAAGTCTATAAGTTTACAGGGGGGCTTTCATTTGAAAATTATTTTAGAGGGGGCTAATATGTAAATTGAAAATAAATACACACCTAAAAGTGTGAATAAGAAAAAGTTGAGAGGGTGTAAGCCCCCCTTGGGCCCTAATAGTAACGTTCCTGACTAAGAGGCTTAATTTGTTTAATTATATATTTTTGTCCTTTGTATAATAAAACATTTATTCAATACTATACAAACTCTTCTTTAGTGTTTGTAAAAATCCGCCATACTAGCATCCAAATTGCAAAAGTTCAAATATCAACATTGATCCGGCGATGGTCATTTCTCTCACTACTACAAAGTCGCTTAGACGATGGAGATTACACGACGGTTTTACAAAAACGTCATCTAAAACCTAATTACACGATGTCGTGTAAACCCGACCGTCATGTAATCTTCGAGATTATATGATGGTTTTCATAAACCGTGGTAATCTCAGAGAAAATCACTCTAAAAATTTGAAATTTTGTGCTTTGAAATTTGCGTATAAATCCTTACTTTCCTCATCTTTTCTCATCACTTTCTCCCTCTCGACCACTCAAAGATTATCCTACCCACTAACTCTTTCGCCCGCCCCGCTCGCCATCGATAGCGCCGTTCCCTCCCACCGCCGCCTTACCCTATTTCTTATTCTCTGGTGACACCGCCACCACCCTCCCCTCTTCCTCATTTGACCGTCGCATCGCAACATTGCTATCCCCTCATCCTCATTGTCTCGTCGCCCCTCAACGCCGCCCTCCCCTCTCTCTCCTTTTTCCACCACTGCTATCACCACCTCCACTACCAGCCTGTCTTCCCATCAAAGCCGCGACTATTTGCATCAAAGAAATGTAAGGTGACTTCCATATTGCTCAATTTCTTGTATTCTAACAAAAATATGAACACACAATTCTTTTATCACTTGCTTGGAGTGTAATTTGGTATTTTTTGTTTGTTCAATTTTTTTTATTGTTGCTCTTTGTGGACAAATCTTTTGTCTAATTTTTTGACATTTTAAGATCTAACGAACACATAATATTCTATGTATTTTTTTCCGCCCACCACAGGCTCGATGAAATGTTAAAATGGAATTTTGTTTGATTTAATCTTAATGGTATGCATCTTAATTATTTGAATTTTGCAAACTTGCTAGGGCTCTAATGGATTGGAAGCTTATAGCCGGAGAAGGGATTAAAAGGAGACGAGACTATAAACAAAATATCTGACATCTTTGTCCTCACCAAGAGGGAAGTGTTGAATGTGGTTATTTTATTTTAGGTTTTATGAGGGACATAGAGTTGAATGGAATTCACGTATTTGAAAGAAAAGAATTAATACTTGGGATGATATGGATTTGATTAGGGGAGAATGGACTAAATTTGTAATACAATTCATTAATTATTATATGTAAACTGGTAATGTAATGGATGGTTTTTTTACTTTGATATAATATAGCTAATATTTATCAATCATATCATGGGCCGTGTATGGGCAACACACGAGTTAGACCAACCGTGAAAAATCACCAAAAAATGCCAAATTATTTTTAATTTATGTTGGACTTTACACGACTGTTTTGAAAAACCGTCGGGTAAAGTTCTCACTTTAGTGAAATTTGCTCCCTCTTTTCTTTATTAGACAAATGGTGCGAACTGTACGAAATATTGAGATATGACGACAGTTTATTAACCGTCTGGGTATCTCAAAACATTACACGATAGTAGATTACATGACGGTTGTCTAACCGTCAGTAAACTTTAGACGATAGTTAATAACCGTCATCAACCCTTGCATTGCCGTCACTTTGGGAGGGGTTTGGAGTGAAAATTTGGTTCAACAAGTTGAAAACAAGGGGTCACTTCACTTGTCTCTTCCCTGGGTCAACTTGCCAAAATAAACCATGCCATCTCTTACATGTGGTTGCATGCATGTACCACTTTCTTCTTTTCTCATTTGTTCACATTCCCTTTGCTTTATGACTTCAAGAACCAAATCCCCCCTCTTTGGCCTTCTCAATTTTTATTTGTTTTTCTTTCTTTCAATTTCCACCATTGATCCAAGGTTGTCATCTTCATTCTCATCCATTGATCTTCCATCATACTAATCCTTACCCTATGTTCTCATTGGTCACTTATCATCCAAAGTTGACCATTGATTTGCCAAGGATCTTTAGCATCAAATCTACACCATTGATTTCAAATTAAGCATAATATTTGATCAATTTTCCACCTTTGGATTCCTAAGAGTGAGTATTAATCAATCATTTTCTATCTATATGCATATTAATTTCCCAATCACATTCTCAAAACTTAACTATTGATATGATCAAAATAAATACTAAGATCATTAAATCGACCGATTAATAAAAATCGGGTTCTTCCTAAAATTATCGTTATACCTCTAATACGACATAATAAAATATTCATATAAGTTTATATGTCACTCAACTCGTCTTTTATATAATTAAAATTTCTCATTTAAATAGAGAAACTCAACGTTGTTATATCATCGACATCATCACATCGATAATACATATGCAACCATTCATGATCGTGAAATTTGATATTCATTAAGATAATTCATTAGAAGTATATAATGAAGGAAATCCACAATAATAATTGTAATGCCCTAGAAATTCATAAGCTTGATTCATGAATTATTATTATGGATGTTTCATTAATATGCTTCTAATAAATTATTTTGATGAATATCAAATTTCAAGATCATGAACGACTGCATATGTACTTTCGTGTGATGATATCGATGATTTAACGATGTTGAATTTCTCTATTTAAATGAGAAATTTTAAATACATAAAAGATGAGTTGAACGACATATAAATTTGTGCGAAAAATTATTATGTCGCATTAGGGGGATAACGATAATTTTGGGAAGAACCCCGATTTTTATTAATCGGTCGATTTAATGATCTTAGTATTTATTTTGATCATATCAATAGTCAAGCTTTGAGAGCATAATTAGGAATTAATGTGCTACATAAATAGAAGATGAATTATTAGTGTTTACTCTTAGGAAATCCAAAGGAGGAAAATTGATCAAAAATTATGCTTGATTTGAAATCAATGGTGTAGATTTTATGTTCAAGGATCCTAGGCAAATCAATGGCCAAACCTTGGATGATAAGTGACCAATGAGAGCTTAAGGTAAGGATTGGTGTGATGGAAGATCCAATGGATGAGAATGAAGATGACAACCTTAGATCAATGGTGGAAATTGAAAGAAAGAAAAACAAAATAAAATTTGACTAGGACTAGAGGGAGTCGGTTTTGCGAGTTACAAAGTAAAGGGAAATGTGAACAATGAGAAAAGAAGAAAGTGGTGCATGCATGCAACCACATGTAAGAGATGGCATGGTTATTTTGGCAAGTTGACCTAAGGAAATGTCAAGTGAAAGTAACCCTTTATTTCTACTTTGTTGAACCAAATTTCACCCCAAAAACCCTCCTTGAAGTGGCGGCAATGAAGGAGGATATCAGCAAAAAATTTTCCAATCTTGCCCCTCAAAATACAGCTCTCTTAGTATGAAAGTTGGCTGAGCACAATCCCTTAACACCCCACTTTACTTTCACACAAGTTAAACTCAAAAACCCTAGCTCTCTAGCCACAACGAAGTTCAAAAAAAAAAAAAAAAAGAAGAACCACCAATATTATTCTCTCCTCCAACACATCTCTAGCACCCTCCTCCATCCATTTTCAAGCTCTAAGAAACCCGTACCCAAGATCGAAGAAGTGTAAGACGGAGTTAGAGGATGTTTTACTAGAGGTAACCTAGTGGTATTCTTTATGTTTTAGTCATTTTTAAAGAACTAAAGCATGATGTTTAGTTCTGATCTTAATATTAGACTTCTTCTTACCTAGGAAAAGTTTTGTGAAGAACATGGAAGGTTCGAGATCTTAAAGGATCCTCGGAGCATTTCAGTAAGATCTATGAACCTTGTTAAAGTTTATAGATGTTATGGTAATATAGCATGCGTTGAAAACTTTAGCATGAAAAATAAATTATATGTTAATATTTATAGAAGATAAGCTTCATTTTAGGCTTTAGAATCACTTGATTTACTTTTATATGTCAAAGTTATGTGCCTTGAAATTGTGACACAAAACTAGAGAGAAATGAACATCCGAGACACAACATAGCCACGGTGTATTACTCCGAACCCTTTAGACTCAAAATTTTGGATTATAATTATAGATCTAAAAACTATATTCTTCAAGCTTTCCAACAAGGTATCTTACGCCTTGAACGGATAAATGTGTAATTGATGACGAATTTTACAAGTTTGGGCTATGAACCGAAAATCCTTGCTGGAACCCTGTACTAGCCATGAGTTTTATAATTTTTGAGTCAGTAACCTTAACTTCTTATAAACTGTTCTTATCATACAAAATAGAATTACAAGTTTCCAATGACATATCTTTTGTCTTATTTGGACTTGTAAGTAAATTATTATGATTTTTCAAATCTTACTTATGAATATGGATTTATGGCTCAAATTGAACTAACAGTAACAAAACCTAAGTTGTGGCATGAATCACTCAAGTAATAAAGGAAATAACTTTACCATGTAAATAGATATCTTAAGCTTCAAAATGGATATCATGTATTTAAAACAGATATGTACATTAATTTTAATCAATCCCTTAAATGAAGTGTAATATGGTAATATGGGATTTTATCATAAGATACTTAGAAAAACATCCATATTAATATTAAAATACTTAAAACCTTGGAAAAACAAGTTGAAAAGATAGAAACTAGATGTTTCAAGCTTTCCAACAAGTCATCAAGTGTCCAAAACGGAATTATACTCAAGTCTAAATAAATCTTACAAGTTAAAATCTGACACCAATAAAACGATTAAACATTAAAATGTGACACAAGGGTAAGCCATAACATATAACATATTTAGTTATGAAATGAGTTGATTTTAAGTGTATGATCAAATACTATGAAAACCCTAACTTTATAAAATTAAATCACAAGTTTAAATGAGCCAAGATAAAGTATACTTGATGGTTACGAGCATATACTAAGAGATTACCTTAGCCCAACTAGATGAGCATAACTTAGGGGTTAGGCTAGTCCAATAATAAAAGAGAAGTATACCCATAGGTGATCCTTGTCATCTTGATTGATTTATTAATTAATTACTTAATTAATTAATTAATTAATACATAACTAAATGTAATTAATAAAGTAATTATTAATTAATAATTAATTAATTAATTATAAGATTAACATATAATAATCAAGATTTTTACGTTGAATAACTACATAATTATAATACATGATTAATTATAGATTAATTAATCATTAACTATTGGTGTAATCATCAAAAATAATAATGGATGATTAACTAGAGATTAACCAAATATTAATTATTAGATTAATCAAATTACTAATTATTACTAGTAGAATTAATAATTAATAATTATTCTATGAGAAAGAATATTTAAGTAACATGATTAAATTATTAACAAGATAATTATTAATAAGTCAATTAAAATATATAATTTAATTATAATTACTCAATTAAATAGAATAATAATTAACTATTACTTAATTAATTAGTTAACCAATTAATTAATAAATGATTAATTAATTAATCAAAATAATTAATTAAATAATAATCAGTAGAAATTTATTTTAACACTTAATAATTAATAAAAAAATAATTGTTAAGGTTAATTATAATATAAGTAGATTAAGTTTATAAAATGAATAAAGTAATATTACTATAATTCTATCTAATAATGAGATATTGTTTAAATCAGGACAATTTCTCAAATCGGCATAGTAGGAAATACAACTCCGGAAGTTTTAGTACATAAGACAAGTAAGTACAAACCTCACCTATAGTATGGAACAAAATATTTTTTTTGTTGATGCTTTACATTTGCTATGACTTGACTTGATGATATGATGAGTTTATGAGTTATACATATTGCTTTGATTAAGTATTTAATGTGCATAAATTCCTCTTGCACTGACATGATCGGCATGCCTCACATATATTTATGCCATAATGATAGATATATAGTGACATGTAAATCTACACATTGTCACAATTAATAAGAATGAGGCAAATAAATATAGGATTAAGTGTCGTACCAACCTCTAATTAGTGAGGGATATGATAAGAACGAAAGTTATAAATATAACTTTGGAGGCTGTTGGAGGGTCGCTACCCTAACTCCCTATTGGTTGCTCGCATATGGGTACGACATAGGGGCCCTTAAGTAGACAAGATATGTAAATAATAAAACATAATTGAACACACATTTCATACGCATTTTTAATCATTCATGACGTTACATGCGATGATATGATTTTTATAAAAATGATTTGTGAGATATTGTTTGTACTTGCTGAGCGAAAGCTCATCGTTGTGTGTTCGTGCTGTAGGTAATGCAGGTAAGCAACCCGTTACTTAGATGTTAAGCTGTGCAGAGGCGATGAAGGGCGGGAGTGGGATACCACCACGAATTAAATTTTCGCATTTAGATTTCGTAAACTATGTTGTATCGACTATGTTTCATGTTTTGTACTACTAAACTAGTATGAGTATTTTACAAGAAAAGACTCTAGTGTCTCTTCTTATAATTATATGAAGTTATAACTTTTAAAATATCATTTAGGTACGATTTTAAATTGGATAATTGTTGCTAGAGATTTTCAATTTCCTCCGTTAAAATTTAGTAATCCTAACTTTCGTATTCGAATATATTAAAAAAAATTTCTATATTTTTGGAACCAAACATAAATGAGTGTTAAGATTAAATTAAATAAGAATAAGTAAGCTAGTTAACGGTCCAAAAAGTCGGGTCGTTACAGTTGGTATCAGAGACGGTATCTGCTATCCTATCTTACATCGTTACCACACCAGTTCATGCCTGTCCAAGTAAATCAGAATTTTATTTTATTTATTGGTGGTTGTTATTAACCTTAATTTTAAAATTAGACATTCCTATACTATCATCATGCCACCAATTAGAGGATTATCATCCGAAGACACACTTCTTAGTGAGCTCAGTGCCAAAATATCAGTTGTATTTCAGAAAGCCAAGCCAGATCACTACTATGGGGAAATGCACTCGGGAGATTGGCTACATCACATCGAGTCCTTATGTAGCTCGTGTGGCATAACACGAGGGGCATGGTCGATACTAGCAGTAATCCAGATGAGGGGTGCTGCTAGGTGTTGGTGGGAGTCTATTGGACAAGACCTGAACCTCATTTATTGGAGAGATTTCCGTCGCAACATTACGGAGTACTTTGTAGGTCCTTTTCTTTACAGAGAGAGGATGGCCGACTTAACGTATGCTCAAGGACGTCATTTCTTCACTTGGGCGGTGAGATGGGCACCTGTTTGTGGTGAGAGCATGCAGGAGTACGAATGCCGATTCAAGGAGGATCTCCTAGTCGAGTGCCCTTATAAACTACGTCAAGAGGACGCATGTGAGCTGTTTTGGCAAGGAGTTCCCCACGAGATACGAGCACTTGTGTATTTTCCCCAATCATATCCAGATTATGACCACTTATGTTCAGAGGTCATTTTCGCCGAGATGTACCTAAGAGTAGAGAGGGTAGATTCTCCTCCAACAAGGGAATTAGAGAATGTGGAAGACGTTAATAGCCATGTTGATGCACTAGCCCCACACCAACCAGAAGCCATGGGAAACAATGATGCCCGCATTGGTTCAGAAGAGGAGGACCCCACCGAAGTTTTTACTGAAGGAGAAGATGACGAGACTGATGGTCCATGAGTATTGGTAGAAGATTGAGTGTAGTAGTTTATTATCATATAGTTTGTCATTTGTTGTGGATGTTTTAACTATTATCTATCTTATATATTTGGTGATGCCTGTGTTATCTCTATGATTTATGTATCCTCTATGACTGACTATGACTAGTATGGTCGATCGTTATGTGAACTTATGACTATGTGATGTTATGATATGATGCTTTTAAGATATGATATGTCATGATTTATAGGTCATACCTCTGTCATTTATATTTGAATGAAACTCACGTTATAAGACTATACTTGAGATAATATAACTGCGTGCGAGATATTAAAAAAGCACAGTTCTTTTAGGTTGAATACTAGAGTCATATATAAAGTCATGGTACGTCCTCGCGCGGCAATAGCAGGACGACCACAAGAAGCAAACCTAGCTAAAATGGTCGTTAACCTATAGCGCAGATTGGAGGACCAGGAGTGCGAAATGCAGAATCTCCGTGAGCAGCTTACTCAACAAAATCAAGAAGTACCCCCTTCACCAGCTGTCCCAGCTCAACCTACAGCATCAGCTGTGCCTGCGGCACAAGCCGCCTAACCTGTGGTCCGATAGGAACCGTTGTATGAGAGGTTCCAACGTATGAAACCACCAGAATTCAAAGGATCCACCAACCCTTTGGAGGCTGAGGAATGGTTAACCTCCTTTCAAATAGTCTTGAACTTTATGAACCTCACGGATCAAGAAAAAGTGTTTTGTGCTTCCTATGTAATAAAGAAGAATGCTCGTTATTGGTGGAAAACTGTGCAAATGAGGAGGAATGTAATTGAGATGACATGGAATGACTTCATTCAGGAATTTAATGACAAATTCTACAATTGGATGGCTATGAAAGCACAACAGAATGAATTCAACAACATCAAGCAAGGCACTATGTTCGTAACTGAGGCTGTCCGCAAGGTTGATCAACTAGTACGATTTTGCCCTCACCTTGTACCAACTGAGGATGAAAGGGTTAGGCGAATGTTAGACATGTTTCGCCCTAAGATAGCGGTAGCGATCGATAGTAGCGAGAAACCACCTACGACGGTTGATGAATGTGTTGAAAGAGCACTACACGCTGAGTATCGTCTTGCCCAAGCTAAATAAGAGAGGGCCAAGTTCTTTGAAGAGAAGAAGAAAGAGAAGTTGCAAGCAAAGCAGAACCAAGGAAATTAGCTAAATAGCCAGGGAAACAGATCCAATCTTAATGCCAATCACTCTAATCAGAACCACAACAAGCGAAAGGGGAATTTCAATGGAAATAAGAACCAGAAGAACCATCCTCAGAAGAAGAATAACACTGTTTACTCTACATGTACCAAATGTGGGAAGAAGCATCCGGGGGAATGCAAACTTAGCTCAAATACTTGTTACTTATGTGGTAAGGAGGGCCACTATGCCAAGAATTGCTATTCCAACAAGCAGAATCAGACTGGGCAGAACTAGCTAAAGCCACAAGGGACTCAACTCCACAACATGCAAGCCAAAATCTAGGGTCCACAAATTTGCCAAGGATGTTTGGAGGCCCCGCCAGGACCGAACGCTCACATTTTCACTTACACTAAGAATGATGTTGAAGCTGGAACCTCGAATGTGGTGACAGGTTAGCTTTCTGTGGCCAACCAATGTGCACTTATTTTATTTGATTCTGGAGCAACTCATTCCTTTGCATCACTTACATTTGCTAGGAAGCTCACTCAATTTAGGGATAGAATTAATCAGACCTTTAGAACAGCCTTGCCTTCAGGACAAACTTTGTTGTCAAGTTATTAGTTACGTCATGTACCAATAATTATTGCTGGTAGAGAACTGTTCGTTAATCTAATTATTTTAAAAATGTTCGACTATGACATCATCTTAGGGATAGACTTTCTAGGAAAATACAATGCGAACATAGAATGCCGGGCACGTATGGTGACATTTAAACCTAATGGAGCAGAAGAGTTCGAATATGTCAACACTTCTGAGAAGTAACCAAGAGTAATGATTTTTGCCATGAGGACGTGAAGGATGCTATATAGCGGATGCATTGGATACCGAGCCAATATCATAGATTCGACGAAAGTAGAATGATCCAAACCGGAAGATGTGGCAATAGTCAGAAATTTTGTCGAGGTCTTCCCAGAGGACTTACCTGGAATACCTCCTGATCGCGAGATTTTATTTGAAATTGAATTGATACCTAGCACAGTACCGGTATTCAAGGCTCTATAGCGCATGGCCCCAGCCGAACTCAAGGAATTACAGATGCAACTTCAAGAACTTTTGGATAAGGGATTCATATGTCCGAGTTACTCACCTTGGGTTGCAGCAGTCTTATTCGTCAAGAAGAAGGATGGAATGTTAAGGATGTGCATTGACTACCGTGAGCTCAACAAGGCAACTATCAAGAATAAGTATCCTCTTCTAAGAATCAATTACCTTTTCGATCAACTTAAAGGAGAATCATTCTTCTCTAAGATCGACTTACGCTCGAGTTATCACCAACTGAAGATTAAAGAAAGCGATGTCCCAAAGTCAGCATTTCGTACACGTTACGGTCACTATGAGTTTTTAGTCATGCCTTTTGGATTGACGAATGCACCTGCAGCTTTCATGGATTTGATGAATCGTGTATCGAAGGAATATTTAGACAAGTTTATCATTATATTCATTGATGATATCTTGATTTGCTCGAAGACCCAAGAAGAACATGTAAAGCATTTGAGGATCGCTCTCCAAACTCTAAAGAACCACCAGCTTTATGCAAAATTCTCTAAATGTGAATTTTGGCTTTATAAGGTTCAATTCCTTGGACATGTGATCTCCAAGGATGGAGTATCTGTCGACCCATCTAAGATCGAAGCTATGAGCAAGTGGCCAGCACCGAAGAGTGTGACTGAAGTGTGAAGTTTTTTAGGTCTAGCCAGCTACTACAGAAGATTTGTTGAAGGATTCATGAAATTAGCCGCACCTCTTACTGCACTTACTCGGAAAGGAAAGAAGTATGAATGGACAGAGAAATGCAAGGCAAATTTTGAAGAATTGAAAAAGAAGCTCACTAGTGCTCCTATTCTCACGATTCCATCAGACGAGGGAGAATTTGATATATACAGCGATGCATCCAAGATGGGCTTAGGAGCAGTTTTGATGTAGAATGAAAAAGTCGTGGCTTATGCCTCACGGCAATTGAAAGAGAATGAGAAGAATTACCTGACCCATGATCTTGAACTAGTAGCTATGGTGTTCGCCCTTAAGTTCTGGCGACACTATCTTTACGGCGTTAAATGTCAGATTTTTACAGATCATAAAAGTCTTAAGTACATCTTCACCCAGAAGGAACTCAACATGAGACAAAGAAGATGGTTGAAATTAGTTAAGAATTATGAATGTGAGATTCTTTGTCATCCCAGAAAGGCCAACAAAGTCACTGATGCACTGAGTCGGAAGTCATCTGCCACCCTCATGTTAATTCAAGTACTACCACAACCACTTTAGGAGGATATCTTCAAGCTTGGAATTGAGCTTATTACGGGAAAACTTTCCTCATTGACTCTCCAGCCTATAATTCTTGGTGAAATCAAGGAAGCTCAGGGGCTCGATCCTAGCTTGGTCAAGATAAAGAAGGAAGTCATGGAAGGAAAAGAAGCTAATTTTGGTGTGTCAGATGAGGGCATCCTTCATTTTAAAGGTAGGTTATGTGTGCCTAACAATGAAGAACTTCGGAAGCAGATTTTATCTGAGGCTCACGACACTCCATACTCTATTAATCTCAGAACGACTAAGATGTATAAGGACTTGAAGGAGCATTTTTGGTGGAACAAGATGAAGAACGTGGTAGAATTCATAAGTAAATGCCTAACCTGTCAGAAAGTTAAGGCAGTGCACAATCGACTAGCTGGGCAATTGTAACCTATTGAAGTTCCAGAGTGGAAATGGGAATAAATCACTATGGATTTTGTGGTCGGATTGCCAAAAACCATTGAAGGTTATGATGCCATCTGGGTAATCGTAGATCGTTTGACTAAATCAGCACGTTTCATAGAAATTAAAGTGACTTTTTCCCCGGAGAAGTTTGCGGAATTGTATGTATCTAATGTCGTTAAGCTGCACAGCATTCCCTTATCAATCATTTCAGACCGCGATAGCTGTTTCACCTAAACTTTTTGGAAAAATGTTCAGCGAGCATTAGGAATTGAGCTCAAGTTTAGCACTGCTTTTCACCCTCAGACGAATGGCCAATGTAACGCCCCGAACCGTCACGCGTAGGGGCGTCCTACTGCGCAGACGTGGGCCGTTACATTACTTGCTTAACTTAATTCTAATTTAAAAAGCTTAAACTTGCTGAAAATTTCGGAGTAAAATTTTTTTTCTTTTCTTACTTACATAAAACTTAACTTATCCTCATACATATTCATAAGTACTCACTTGAGTACCGAGCTTTCATACTCATATTGAAAGCTAACATAATCACACCGTGGACCAAACCCAACCTAGTGTGGGTCGGTACGACACGAGGCAACTTGCTTGCCGTCATCATTGAAAACCATTCTTTAACTCATTCTTGAAAACAATTTCTTAAAAATAGTTTTCTTCTTGGAAACAGTTCCTTATCCATACTGTCACATAACATAAAACACGTCTTTAAAATATATTTTTCAAAACATATTTTACATAGCATAAATTTAAAATCCGTGGCGGTGTCCATCCCACATTTCTCAGTCTGTAGCGCCAGCCTTCACAGCCTTGCATCAAGTATCGCCGGTAGGTTGCTAACCTACAGCATGAACGTAAGTAATGAGCTTATGCCCAGTAAGTACAACGTGCAATCCGCAAAACATTTTTAACAAAGGAATGCATGAACCAATTAGGTTTTCTTATGAATCGATTAAATTTTCATTTATTATCTTGATTCTTATTTATTTACATATCATGTGTGCACATACCGTGGTCCATCACCATGGAATGGCTGGAGGCAGCCAATCCAAACCAACTCAAACCATGAAACAAACTGTTTAACATGGAGTGATTGGGGCAGCCAATCCAACTCAGCCCAAACCATAGACTAAATCATTTTAAACTCGCCATCATGGCAAGTCGGTACGGCACAATGACCTTAGCTTATCTTAACATGTGTTCTTACCATGTAGTTAATATTAGTGGACATGCTACATGATGTCACTATATTAAAACATAACATAACATGAACAATTACATAACCGTCGTAACATAAATCATCATAGCATAGCATCGTAACATTTCATCTTATCATAAACATCATGACATAAACCTCATAACATAGCATCATAACATTTCATCTTATCTTAAACATCATAACATAAACCTCATAACATAGCATCACAACATAGTATCATATCATAGAGTAAATACCATAAATCATCAACATATGATTTCTTGAAAAACATGTTCTTTAAAAACATTTTGCCCATGCTGTAGGCGGAGTTATACTTACTTGTCGTCCTATGCTTTTGGTTAATCGTCCGAATCGTGGCACGACAACAGTTCCTACTCCTGTTTCCAAACAGGACGTAAGATAGGAGCCATAGACATTCTATCTTACCATATAATCATTAAATGTTGGTGTCCTAACCAACATTTATGAGTAGCCTTAGTTATATTATATGTTCCCTCCTATAACAACTTACGATAGCTTGTTAGGTTACCATAAGTGACCTTATTGCTAAACCCATATCCATACAGGTTGGGTTAGGTTACTATCCTAATCTTGGGCACATAACTTATCATTCTTGATTCATAATCCATTGGGTTATTACAAATAACCCTAGATCTTAGCTTATCACAATCTTGGTACCTCATTGGGTTATGTTGGGTAACCCTCGAGATGATGAACCTTGGTCAAACTTAGTCAACCAAAGTCAACCTTCTATGGTCAAACTTGGACTTTGGAAGCCAAGCCCAATAACTCGGGTATCCTTCCCGGTTACCATCTGTTATTGTCTTGTTACTTAACCTTGGCTTTAAAATCCATTTTTCCCTTTGTTTCGGAAAATTTGTTGAATTCAACTTAAAACCTTTGCTTAACTTATAAAATGTGTTAAGGGCTGAAAACTGCCATTGGAACAGTTCTCACAATCAAAACATTGAGTTTGGTGTAAAATACAGTTTTCTTGTATTATTTTGGAAAATCCTGTGCATGAGTAGGAATTTCCTGCTTATGTACTATTTTTCTGAAAATCTTGTGCTGGAATTTCTATTTCCTGCACAGTCTTTAGAATCTAATTTTTACTTTAAAATCAGTTCCGAATTTGATAAAACTTTCTTCATAAAAGTTGTAGATCTCGGATAATACTACAACTTTCATGTTTTGAGGAAAACCCAGTTCGGACTTTAACATGCCTTTATTCCTTGTTGAACTCACCTGGCCGTGCATAAATCCTGGGCACGGTCAGGCTCGGATTTTCATAAAAACCGAGGCCTTTGGAGCCTTATTTTAGAAAACGGTCTACGTTGTCCTCTAGGAAAAACCATTATCTATAACTTTGTAGTTTTGAGTTTCTTCAAATTCGGCCTCTAAGGACCTCAAATTACCATTTCCAGAACACTGACCAGTCTTGACCCGAGACTGGCAGTTTCGGTTCATAATTTCGTTTCTCGTCCTAAAACGTCCACACTACCTCAACCGACCACAGCGGGAGCCTAAAGTCACACATGCAATCGTTTCTAACGTTCCAATCCATCATACACAATCATACATTCAATCTTAAACCTATGGGAACATATAACAAACATGTAATAGGCAAACTCAAAAACCCATAAACATGCATCAAAAATATAAACTAGAGACCACCACCCTAATCATGCACAATTAAGCACTAAAAGGTGAGCTTAAGCTCTTACATCCAATGCTGGAAATACATTTAAATTTCCCAAATTTAAAGCTTAAACGAAAAGCTTAAGATCAACGGAGATTACCTCGATGCACACAAGGCTAGGCTAGGGGTTTGGTGCATTTTTCTCCTTTCTCCTTGGCTGCCCATAACCGGCCATTCTCCTCCTATTCCTAGCATTTTTTTTTCTGCTTTTCCAGCTTATCCATAACCGGCCATTCAAGCCAAAAAAATTGGGTTTCCAATTTTTTTTCCACTCTTTCTTTTCTTCCTCACAAAATCCGACCATTTCATTTTTTTCCTCTTGGGTTTCGGTTTCTAGGGAGGTTTTGGAGAAAATTGGGCAGAGTTTTGGGATGATTTTGAGCTGCCAAAACCGCCCCCTTTGAGCCCTATTTATAGGTGAAAATTACAAATTTTCACCAATTATTTTTATTTCAAAAATTACACATTAGGGCTTAAAAATAAAATATTTGCTAGTTAGTCCCCTACATGTGGCCGGCCATTTGGAGTCCTTGGAGCCCAAGTTTTGCTTACCTCATCATGATGACATCATCTTGATGACATCATGTGCTTACCTCATGCTTACATCATCATTTTTCTCCAAAATTACACTTTTGCCCCCAAAAGACAAAATATTTACAATTTGACATTCCAAGTGGCATGTTGGCCGGCCATCACCTTGTTCTCCAAGCAAATGATGAAATTATTTTGATGACATCATCTTGCTTACATCACCTATTTTCCAGAAATTGCATTTTAGCCCCGAAAGTTAAAATTCTTGCATTTATGCCCTCTAAGTGGCCGGCCCCTTACTTGGAGATCAAGCCAAGCTTATCTCACCTTGATGACATCATCTTGATGACATCACTTTGCTTACATCATCAATTTTCCAAAATTTTCACTTTAACCCCTAAAGATAAAATTTTGGCATTTTTGCCCCTGAGGTGGCCGGCCATGTCATCTCTTCTAGAGCCTTCCTTGCTTTCTTTCCAAGCTTATTTAATCCAATTATGATGTCATAAATTAAGGATAGGATGATGTCATCCATATTAAGCCCTGTTTGGCTTTTCCTCAATATTCAGTCCATTTTTCTGCTACACAGATATTTCTAATACTGTGTTTGCTTAAACACAATATTTTTATACTGTACTACAGTCCAAAATTTATCTGTGTAAAAATAAACTGAATAAAATTTTTCTTATCTCTTGGCACCTTTCTTGCCCTTAATACCATACTTGGTGTGCTTGATTTTCTTGGGTGGTCTCACAGCTTATGCTTGCTAAATTGTCCGTAATGAAGGTTTTTCGCAGTATAATTCCACCCTGCTTTGCTATATCTCAACACCTTCATCTATTTGACCTCCCTGGTCAACCTTTGACTTTTCGGTCAACTTTGACTTTTTCGGTCAAACTTTGACCAGTATGAAATCATAGAATTTTTCCTTCCCTTTTTGTTCAAGGGTCAGATGCATGACTAAGCAAACTGCTTATTGAGTCTCATAGCTAATTAAACGAGAACTCAAACATATACTGATATTTAACTCAGATCGTGAGTTTTATATCGACATCCAAGAGTAAGACTCGGGATTTTCCTTCACTAGTAAAAATTGTGGATTACACGACGGTTTTTTACCGTCGTGTAAAGATTACACGACGGTTCACGAACCATCGTGTAATCTAGTGTCGTGGAAGATAAGACGACGGTCCCGTTACCGTCGTCGTATCTCAATGTTACACCACAGTTGGCGTCATCAAAACCACATTACACGACGGTTCTTGACCGAACCGTCGTGTAATATGGACATTACACGACGGTTCTTGGCCGAAAAAAAACACGACGGTTCGGCCAAGAACCGTCGTGTAATGTCCATATTACACGACGGTTCGGTCAAGAACCGTCGTGTAATGTGGTTTTGATGACGCCAACCGTGGTGTAACATAGAGTTTACACGACGGTTCTTGGCCGAACCGTCGTGTAATTTTGATATTACACGACGGTTCGGCCAAGAACCGTCGTGTAATTTGGACATTACACGACGGTTCGGTCAAGAACCGTCGTGTAAACTCTATATTACACCGCGGTTCTTGGCCGAACCGTCGTGTAAGTTGGACATTACACGACGGTTCATGGCCGAACCGTCGTGTAAAGTTGTCGTATGTAACATATTAAACGACGGTTCCTATACGAACTGTCGTGTAATGTATGCGTACTTAAGTATATTACACGACGGTTCGATAAATAACCGTCGTGTAATGTATACATTACACGACGGTTCTCTCCGAACCGTCGTGTAATGTCTGACATTAAACGACGGTTCAAGATCCGTCATGTAATCTTGCTATAGTTATGCTTTGAATATTAATCAAACTCTATTATCTTTTTCGAAAAGGAAAACTCATTGTGGCATTCCGTCGAGCATGTTGTGTGCGTAAAAAAAGCATGTTCATAAATGTGTGTAAAATATCAAAATTAACGATCCACAATCATTTTTCTCCTCTACAAAGAGAAATATTAAAACAAACACACTAATTTACAACAATGGATCTTTAGTGACAAACAACAATACAAACAAGTAAATGTGGTTTAGTTTATATATGAAGTCACCTTACTTTCCTTTGATAAAGAATAGTCACGGCCAAAGCAAGAAGGAGGCGGCGGCGGCAATGACTGCACGGTGGATTGACCGGAATTTAAAAACGAGGTGTCGGCGGGTTGGTGAAGTATGTGTGGGTACTCGAGAAAAGTAGAGAGTGTGAAGAGAAATAAGGATATGCGAGTGAATATGAAGAGAAAATTGTATTTAAGTAATTAGTTTTCGCGCGGGAATTCGAAAAATGAAAATTTTTAAATTTTTTGAGCATTACACGACGGTTTGGAAAAAAACTGTCGTCTAATCTTGTGATTAGACGATGGTCATTCCGGGACCGTCGTAAAAGCGGCCCTTATTTTGGGTGGATTACACGACGGTCGCCCGGGGACCGTCGTGTAAGCTTTATGTATTTGGAGCTTACACGACGGTCCCCTGGGGTGACCGTCGTGTAAGCTTCCTGTATTTGGAGCTTACACGACGGTCCCCTGGGGTGACCGTCGTGTAACCACGCCAGCGCGCCAAGGCGCGCGCCCGCGCTACCAGGCGCGCGACCGCGCGACCAGGCGCGCGCCCGCGCGACCAAGGCGCGCGCCCGCGCGCTCAATCAGACCGTCTGGCGCGCGCCCGCGCGCTCAATCAGACAGAGTCTGGCGCGCGCCCGCGCGACTCCGGGCGCGCGCCCGCGCGCTTCCCCAGCCAAGGAGGGCAGCGCGTTTCCCCAGCCAAGAGCCCTTTACACGACGGTTTCTTAGTTGGTGCGAATACCACTTTACACGACGGTTCTAAGAAACCGTCGTGTAAAGTGAGGTTTACACGACGGTTCATTGAAACCGTCGTGTAAAGTGGGTGCGAAGACCACTTTACACGACGGTTTCTTAGAACCGTCGTGTAAAGTACATACTTTACACGACGGTTCCTTGAAACCGTCGTGTAAAGTGGGTGCGAAGACCACTTTACACGACGGTTTCAATGAACCGTCGTGTAAAGTATGGACTTTACACGACGGTTCATTGAAACCGTCGTGTAAAGTGGGTGCGAAGACCACTTTACACGACGGTTTCTTAGAACCGTCGTGTAAAGTACATACTTTACACGACGGTTCCTTGAAACCGTCGTGTAAAGTGGGTACGAAGACCACTTTACACGACGGTTTCAATGAACCGTCGTGTAAACCTCACTTTACACGACGGTTTTAAGAAACCGTCGTGTAATCTTCGTCGTGTAATATATGTTTTGTAGTAGTGCTTGTCTAAAAGGAAATCATAGTTTCATCGAAATTTTGGGTATTACAGCCAATCTGAGAGAACCATTCAAACCTTAGAGGATATGCTTCGTGCTTGCGTTATGGACTTCAAAGGTGCATGGAATAAGAAGCTACTGTTGATTGAATTCTCCTATAACAATAGTTATTAGGCGACTATCGGGATGGCACCCTATGAAGCACTCTATGGTAGGAAGTGCCGATCACCGGTACACTGGCATGAAACAGGGGAGAAGCAATTGGAAACCATAGATTTCATTATCAAGACCAATGAAGCAGTCAAGAAAATATGACAACGAATGGAAGTAGCTCAAGGTCGATAGAAGAGTTATGCCGATAAGAGAAGGAGGCCCCTTGAATTTCAAAAAGGAGACTCTGTTTTCCTGAAGGTAGCACCAATGAAATGCGTGATGCGATTCGAAAGAAGGGCAAGTTGAGCTCTAGGTACATAAGACCCTTCGAGATCATAGAATGCGTTGGTAAGGTAGCTTATAGATTAGCATTATCGTCAGAGTTATCAATAGTGCACAATGTCTTTCATGTCTCAATGCTGAAGAAATATGTCCCCGGATCCATCTCACATAATAGAGCATGAACCAATTCAAGTTCACGAGAACCTCACTTATGAAGAAAAGCTGGTGCAAATTTTGGCTCGTGAAGATAAGACACACAGAAACAAGACCATACCTCTTGTTAAGGTGTTATGGTGGAATCACAAGATCGAGGAAGCCACTTGGGAACGTGAAGACGAAATGAGGAAAAATTATCCTTTTTTATTCTAATTTTCGAGGACGAAAATTTTATTAGGAGGGTAGATTGTGATGCCCTAGAAATTCTTAAGCTTGATTCATGAATTATTATTATGGATTTCTTCATTAATATGCTTCTAATAAATTATTTTGATGAATATCAAATTTCAAGATCATGAACGACTGCATATGTACTATCGGTTGATGATATCAATGATTTAACGATATTTAATTTCTCTATTTAAATGAGAAATTTTAAATACATAAAAGATGAGTTGAACGACATATAAATTTGTGCGAAAAATTTATTATGTCGCATTAGGGGGATAACGATAATTTTTGGGAAGAACCCCGATTTTTATTAATCAATCGATTTAATGATCTTAGTATTTATTTTGATCATATCAATAGTCAAGTTTTGAGAGTATGATTGGGAATTAATGTGTTACATGGATAGAAGATGAATTATTAGTGTTTACTCTTAGGAAATCCAAAGGTGGAAAATTGATCAAAAATTATGCTTGATTTGAAATCAATGGTGTAGATTTTATATTAAGGGATCCTAAGCAAATCAATGGCCAAACCTTGGATGATAAGTGACCAATGAGAGCTTAAGATAAGGATTGGTATGATGGAAGAACCAATGGATGAGAATGAAGATGACAACCTTAGATCAGTGGTGGAAATTGAAAGAAAGAAAAAAAAAATAAAATTTGACTAGGACTAGAGGGAGTCGGTTTTGTGAGTTACAAAGCAAGGGGAAATGTGAACAAATGAGAAAAGAAGAAAGTGGTGCATGCATGCAACTACATGTAAGAGATGGCATGGTTTATTTTGGCAAGTTGACCAAAGGAAATGACAAGTGAAAGTGATCCTTTATCTCCACTTTGTTGAACTAAATTTCACTCCAAAAACCCTCCTTGAAGTGACGGCAATGAAGGAGGATATCAGCCAAAAATTTTCCAATCTTGCCCCTCAAAATACAGCTCTCTTAGGGTGAAAGTTGGCTGAGCACAATCCCTTAACACCCCACTTTACTTTCATGCAAGTTAAACTCAAAAACCCTAGCTCTCTAGCCACAACCAATATCAAAAAAAAAAAAAAAAAAAAAAAAAAAGGAGAACCACCAACATTATTCTCTCCTCCAACATATCTCTAGCACCCTCCTCCATCCATTTTCAAGCGCTAAGAAACCCCGTTCCCAAGATCGAAGAAGTGTGAGACGGAGTTAGAGGACGTTTTACTAGAGGTAACCTGGTGGTATTCTTTATGTTTTAGTCATTTTTGAAGAACTAAAGCATGATGTTTAGTTCTGATCTTAATATTAGACTTCTTCTTACCTAGGAAAAGTTTTGTGGAGAAATTGGAAGGTTCGAGATCTTAAAGGATCCCCGGAGCATTTCGGTAAGATCTTTGAACCTTGTTAAAGTTTATAGATGTTGTGGTGATATAGCATGCGTTGAAAACTTTAGTATGAAAAATAAATTATATGTTAATATTTTAAAAAAGATAAGATTCCTTTTAGGCTTTGGAATCACTTGATTTGCATTTATATATCTAAAGTTATGTGCCCTTGAAGTTGTGACACAAAACTAGGGATAAAATGAACATCCCAGACACAATATAGCCATAGGTTTATTATACTCCGAATCCTTTAGACTCAAAATTTTGGATTATAAATTATATATCTAAAAACTATATTCTTCATGCTTTCCAACAAGGTATCTTACGCCTTGAATGGATAAATGTGCAATTTTTGACGAATTTTACAAGTTTGGGCTATGAACCGAAAATCCTTGCTAGAACCCTGTACTAGGTTAAAATTTTAGTAATCCTAACTTTCGTAGTTTGAATATATTAAAAAAATAAATTTCTTTATTTTCGGAACCAAACATAAATGTGTGTTAAGATTAAATTAAATAAGAATAAGTAAGCTAGTTAACAGTCCGAAAAATCGGGTCATTGCAATAATTCATAAATCAAGTTTATAAATTTCTAGGGCATCACAATCTACCCTCCTTACAAAATTTTCGTCCTCGAAAATTAGAATAAAAATGGATAATTTTTCCTCATTTCTTCTTCACGTTCCCAAGTGGCTTCTTCGATCTTGTGATTTCGCCATAACACCTTGACAAGAGGTATGGTCTTGTTTCTGAGAGTCTTTTCTTTACAAGCCAAAATTTTCACCGGCTTTTCTTCATAAGTGAGGTCCTCGTGAACTTGAATTGGTTCATGCTCTATTACGTGAGACGGATCCATGACGTATCTCTTCAGCATTGAGACATGAAAAACATTGTGTACTGTTGACAACTCTGACGGTAATGCTAATCTTTAAGCTACCTTACCAACCCATTCTGTGAGTTCGAAGGGTCCTATGTACCTCGGGTTCAACTGGCCCTTATTTCATTGGTGCTACCTTCAAGAAAATAAAGTCTCCTTTCTGAAATTCAAGGGGCCTCCTTCGCTTGTCGGCATAAATCTTCTGTCGACATTGAGCTGCTTCCATTCGTTGTCGTATATTCTTGACTGCTTCAGTGGTCTTGATAATGAATATGTGGTTTCCAGTTGCTTCTCTCCTGTTTCATGCCAGTGTACCGGTGATCGGCACTTCCTACTATAGAGTGCTTCATAAGGTGCCCATCCCTATAGTCGCCTGATAACTGTTGTTGTAGGAGAATTCAATCAACAATAGCTTCTTATTCCATACACCTTTGAAGTCCATAACGCAAGTACGAAGCATATCCTCTAAGGTTTGAATGGTTCGCTCAAATTGTCCATTCGTCTGAGGATGAAAAGCAGTACTAAACTTGAGCTCAGTTCCCATCGCTCGTTGAACATTTTTCCAAAAAGTTGAGGTGAAACGGCTGTCGCAGTCTGAAATGATTGATAAGGGAATACCGTGCAGCTTAAAGACATTAGATACGTATAATTCTACCAACTTCTCTAGGGAATAAGTCACTTTAATTTCCATGAAAAGTGTTGATGTAGTCAAATGATCTACGATTACCCAGATGACGTCATAACCTTCAATAGTTTTTGGCAATCTGACCACAAAATCCATAGTGATATCTTCCCATTTCCATGTTGGGACTTCAATAGGTTGCAATTGCCTAGCTGGTCGCTTGTACTCTGCCTTAACTTTCTAATAGGTTAGGCATTTACTCACGAATTCAGCCACATCGTTCTTCATCTTAATCCACCAAAAATGCTTCTTCAAGTCTTTATACACCTTAGTCGCTCCGGGATGAATGGAGTATGGGGTGTCGTGAGCCTGAGATAGAATCTGTTTTCGAAGTTCTTCATTGCTAGGTACACATAACCTACCTTTAAAATGAAGGATACCCTCATCTGACACATCAAAATTAGTTTCTTTTCCTTCCATGACTTCCTTCCTTATCCTGACCAAACTAGAATCGAGCCCCTGAGCTTCCTTGATTTCACCAAGGATTATAGGCTGAAGAGTTGATGAAGAAAGTTTTCCCGTAATGAGCTTAATTCCAAGCTTGAAGATATCCTCCTGAAGCGGTTGTGGTAGTACTTGAATCGACATGAGGGTGGCAGATGACTTCCGACTCAGTGCATCAGTGACTTTGTTGGCCTTTCCGGGATGATAAAGAATCTCACAATCGTAATCCTTAACCAATTCCAACCATCTTCTTTGTCTCATGTTGAGTTCCTTCTAGGTGAATATATACTTAAGACTTTTATGATATGTAAAAATCTGACATTTAACGCCATGAAGATAATGTCGTCAGATCTTAAGGGCAAACACCACAGCTGCTTGTTCCAGATCATGGGTCGGGTAGTTCTTCTCATGCTCCTTTAATTGCCGTGAGGCTTAAGCCACGACTTTCCCATTTTGCATCAAAACTGCTCCTAAGCCCATCTTGGATGCATCACTATAGATATCAAATTCTCCCTCATTTAATGGAGTCGTGAAAATAGGAGCACTATTAAGTTTGTTCTTCAATTCTTGAAAATTTGCCTCGCATTTCTCTATCCATTCATATTTCTTTCCTCTTCGAGTAAGTACGATAAGAGGTGCGGCTAATTTCGCGAATCCTTTAACAAATCTTATGTAGTAGCTGGCTAGACCTGACAAGCTTCGCACTTCAGTCACACTCTTCGGTGCTGGCCACTTGCTCACAGCTTCGATTTTGGATGGGTCGACAGATACTCCATCCTTGGAGATCACGTGTCCATGGAATTGAACCTTGTCAAGGCAAAATTCACATTTAGAGAATTTTGCATAAAGCGGGTGGTTCCTTAGAGTTTGGAGAGCGATCCTCAATGCTCTTCATGCTCTTTTGGGTCTTTAAGTAGATCAGGTTATCATCAATGAACAAAATGATGAACTTGTCCAAATATTCCTTGAATACTCGATTCATCAAATCCATGAAAGCTGTAGGTGCATTCGTCAATCCAAAAGGCATGAAAAAAAAAACTCATAGTGACCGTAACATGTACGAAATGCTGACTTTGGGACATCGCCTTCTTTAATCTTCAATTGGTGATAACCCGAGCGTAACTTGATCTTAGAGAAGACTGATGCTCCTTTAAGCCGATCGAAGAGTCGTCGATTCTTGGAAGAGGATACTTATTCTTGATAGTCGCCTTGTTGAGCTCATAGTAGTCAATGTACATCCTTAACGTACCGTCCTTCTTCTTGACGAATAAGATTGGTGTATCCCAAGGTGAGTAACTCGGACGTATGAATCCCTTATCCAAAAGTTCTTGAAGTTGTGTCTATAATTCCTTGAGTTCGATTGGGGCCATACGGTATGAAGCCTTGGATATCGGTGCTGTGCCGGGCATCAATTTAATTTCAAATGAAATCTCATGATCAGGAGGTATTCCAAGTAAGTCTTCTGGGAAGACCTCGACAAAGTTTCTGACTACTGCCACATCTTCCGGTTTGGATCGTTCTTCTTTCATCGTATATATGATATTGGCTAGGTATCCAACGCATCCGCTATGTAGCATCCTTAGTGCCCTCATGGCAGAAATCATCACTCTCAGTTGCTTCTCAGAAGTGTTGACATATTCGAACTCTTCTGCTTCATCAGGTTTGAATGTCAACTTGCGTGCCCAACATTCAAAGTTTGCATTATATTTTTCTAGAAAGTCCATCCCTAAGATGATGTCGTAGTCGAACATTTTTAAAATAACTAGATTAACGAACAGTTCTCTACCAGCAATAATTATTGGCATATGACGTAACTAATAACTTGACAACAAAGTTTGTCCTGAAGGCAAGGCTGTTCTAAAGGTCTGATTGATTCTATCCCTAAATTGAGTGAGCTTCCTAGCAAATACATGTGATGCAAAGGAATGAGTTGCTCTAGAATTAAATAAAATATGTGCATCTTGGTTGGCCATATAAAGCTGACCTGTCATCACATTCGAGGTTCCAGCTTCAACATCATTCTTGGAGCAGGGGAAAATATGAGCGTTCAGTCCTGGCGGGGCCTCCAAACGTCCTTGGCAAATCTGCGGGCCCTCGATTTTAGCTTGCATGTTGTGGAGTTGAGTCCCTTGTGGCTTTAGCTGGTTCTATCCAGTCCGATTCTGCTTATTGGTAGAGCAATTCTTAGCATATCCTTGCCACATAAGTAATAGGTATTTGAGCCAAGTTTGCATTCCCCTGGATGCTTCTTCCCATATTTAGTGCATGTAGGGTAAATGGTGTTACTCTTCTTCTGAGGATGGTTTTTCTGGTTCTTATTTCCATTGAAATTCCTTTTTCGCTTGTTGTGGTTCTGATTAAATTGATTGCCATCAGGATTGGATCTGTTCCCCTGGTTGTTTAGTTAATTTCCTTGGTTCTACTTCGATTGCGACTTATCTTTCTTCTTCTCTTCAAAGAACTTGGCCCTTTCTTGTTTAGCTTGAGCAAGACGATACTCAGCGCGTAGTGCTCTTTCGACACATTCAACAACAATCATAGGTGGTTTATCGCCACTATCGATCACTACCGCTATCTCAGGGCGAAACATATCCAACATCCGCCTAACCTTTTCATCCTCAGTTGGCACAAGGTGAGGGCAAAGTCGTGCTAGTTGGTCGAACTTACGGACGGCCTCAGTTACGGACATAGTGCCTTGCTTGATGTTGTTGAATTCATTCTACTGTGCTTTCATAGCCATCTGGTTGTAGAATTTTTCGTTAAATTCCTGAATGAAGTCATTCCATGTCATCTCAAGTACATTCCTCCTCATTTGCACAGATTCCTACTAATAACTAGCATCCTTCTTCATGGCATAGGACGTACAAAACACTTTTTCTTGGTCCGTGAGATCCATAAAGTTCAAGACTATTTAAAGGGAGGTTAACCATTTCTCAGCCTCTAAAGGATTGGTGGATCCCCCAAATTCTGGTGATTTCATACGTCGGAACCTCTCATACAACAGTTATTGTCGAATCACAGGTTGAGCGGCTTATGCTGTAGGCATAGTTAGTGCTACAGGTTGAGCTGGGGTAGCTGGTGGAGGGGGTACTTCTTGATTTTGTTGAGCAAGCTGCTCGCGGAGATTCTACATTTCGCGCTCCTGGTCATCCAATCTGCGCTGTAGGTTAACAACCATTTCAGCTAGGTTTGCTTCCTGTGGTCGTCTTGCTGCTGCCGCTCGAGGACGTACCATAACTTTATATATAACTCTAGTGTTCAACCTAAAAGAACCATGCTTGTTTAATATCTCGTACGCAGTTATAATAGCTTAAGTATAGTCTTATGATGTGAGTTTCATTCAAATATAAATGATAGAGGTACGACCTATAAATCATGACATATCATATCTTAAAAGCATCATATCATAACATCACATAGTCATAAGTTCACATAACAATCGACCATACTGGTCATAGTCAGTCATAGAGGATACATAGATCATAGAGATAACACAGGCATCACCAAATACATAAGATAGATAATAGATAAAACACCTACAACAAATGAAAAACTATCTGATAGTAAACTACTACACTCAATCTTCTACCAATACTCATGGACCATCAGTCTCGTCATCATCCCCTTGGTGGGGTCCTCCTCTTCGGAACCAATACGGGCATCATCGTCTCTCACGGCTTCTGGTTGGTGCGGGACTGGTGCCTCAACATGTCTGCTAGCATCCTCCACATTATCCAATCCCCTTGGGAAAGTATCTACCCTCTTTGCCCTCAGGTGCATCTCGGCGTAAATGACCTCTGAACATAAGTGGTGATAATCTAGATAAGGTTAGGGAAAGTACATAAGTGCTCGTATCTTGTGGGGAACTCCTTGCCAAAACAGCTCACATGCGTCCTCTTGGCGTAGTTCATAAGGCACTCGACTAGGAGGTCCTTCTCGAATCGGCGTTTGTACTCCTGCATGCTCTCACCATGAACAGGTGCCCACCTTGCCACCTAATTGAAGAATCGACGTCCTTGTGCATACGTCAAATCAGCCATTCTCTCTCTGTAAAGGAAAGGACCTACAAAGTACTCCGTAATGTTGCGACAGAAATCCCTCCAATGAATGAGGTTCAGGTCTTGCCCAATGGACTCCCACCAACACCTAGCAGCACCCCTCAGCTGGATTACTGCTAGTCTCGACCATGCTCCTCATGTTATGCCACACGAGCTGTATAAGGACTCTTTGTGATGTAACCAATCTCCCAGATGAGTTTCTCCATAGTAGTGCTCTGGTCTGGCTCTTCGAAATGCAGCAGTTATTTTGGCACCGAGCTCACTAAGGAGTGTGTCTTCGGATGATGATCCTCTGATTGGTGGCATAATGATAATATAGGGATGCCTAGTTTTAAAAATTAAGGTCAATAACTACTACAAATAATAATAATAAAAAATCTAACTTACTTGGACATGCACGAAACTGATGTGGAAACGACGTAAGGTAGGATGGCAGGATACCTCTCTGATACCAACTGTAACGACCCGACTTTTCAGACCAATAACTAGCTTACTTATTCTTATTTAATTTAATCTTAGCACTCATTTATATTTGGTTCTGAAAATACAAAACTTTTTTTTTAATATAGTCGGACTACGAAAGTTAGGATTACTAAAATTTTAACGGAGGAAATTGAAAACCTTTAGCTAATAATTATCCTATTCAAATTCGTATCTAGATAATATTTTAAAACGTTCTAACTTCATATAAATTAAATAGAAAGTGTCTAAAGTCTTTTTCTCGTAAAACACTCATACTAGTTAGTAGTACTAAAACATTGGAACACGGTTATAAATATAGTCGATACAAAATAGTTTAATAAATCTAAATACGGAAAATTAATTCGTGGTGGGATCCCACTCCCGTCCTTCATCGCCTCCACACAGCTTTGTAAGTCCATAAAACACCTAAGTAGCGGGTTGCTTACCCGCGTTACCTATAGCACGAACACACAATGATGAGCTTTCGCTCAGAAAAAACAAACAAAATCTCACAAATCATTTTTATAAACTCATATCATCGCATGTAATATCATGAATGATTAAAAAAAATGCATGTGAACTATGTGTGTTCAATTATGTTTTATTATTTACATATCTTGTCTACTTAAGGACCCTTATGTCGTACACATATGCGCATAACCAATAGGGAGTTAGGAGAACGACCATCCAACAGCCTCCAAGGTCATATTTTATAATTTTCGTTCTTATCATATCCTCTCATTAATTGAAGGTTGGTACGACACTTAATCCTATCTTTTATTTGCCTCATTCTTATTAATTGTGACAATGTGTAGATTTGCATGTCACTATACATCTATCATTATGACATAAATATATATATGAGGCATGCCGATCATCAGTGCAAGGGGAGTTTATGCACATCAAATACTTAATCAAAGCAATACGTATAACTCGTAGACTCATCATATTATCAAATCAAGTCATAGCAAACGTAAAGCATCAACAAAGAAAAACATTTTATTCCATGTTGTAGGTGAGGTTTATACATACTTGTCTTATATGGTTAAACTTCCGGAGTTGTATCTCTTATTTCATAGAATTGAAGAATTGTCCTTATTAAATCATATCTCATTATCAGACATAATCTTATTATATTACTTTATTCATTTATTTTTTTGTTTTATATACTAAAGAGAGCTTAATTTACTTATATCATAATTAACCTTAACAATTAATTCTTATTAATTATTAAGTGTTAAAATAAATTTATACTAATTATTATTTAATTAATTTAATTTAATTAATTATTTTGATTAAATAATTAATCAATTGATTAATTAATTGATTAACTAATTAATTAAGTAATAGTTAATTATTACTTTATTTAATTAAGTAAGTATAATTAAATTATATAGTTTTAATTGACTTATTAATAATTATCTTGTTAATAATTTAATTATGTTACTTAAATATTCTTCCTCATATAATAATTAATAATTATTAATTCTAATAGTAGTAATTAATAATTTGATTAATCTAATAATTAATGTTTGATTCATTTCTAGTTAATCATCCATAATTATTTTGATGATTATATTACTGATTAATAATTAATTAATCTCTAATTAATCATATATTATAATTATGTAGTTATTCAATATAATAATCTTGATAATCATATGCTAACTCTTATAATTAATTAACTAATTAATTATTTTATTAGTTACATTTGGTTATGTATTTATTAATTAATTAATTAATTAAGTAATTAATTAATTAATCAAATAAGGTGATAATGAGTCACCTAAATGTATACCTTTCTTTTATTATTGGGCTACTCCAATCCCCTTAGTTATGTTCATTTAGTTGGGCTAAGATAATCTCTTGATATATACCCAGTAATCATCTAGTATACTTTATCTTGGCCCATTTAAAACTTGTGATTTAATTTTATAAAGTTAGGGTTTTCACATTATCTGATCATACACTTAAAATCAATTCATTTCATAACTAAATTTGTTCATATGTTATGACTTACCCTTTATGTCACATTTTAATGTTTAATCGTTTTATCGGTGAGGATTTTAATTTGTAATATTTATTTATATTTGAGTATAATTCCGTTTTAGACACTTGATGATTTGTTGGAAAGCTTTAAACATCTAGTTTCTATCTTTATAACTTGTTTTCCAAGATTTCAAGCATTTCAAACACTAATGTGGACATTTTTCTAAGTGTCTTATGGTAAAATCCCATATTACCAGATTATACTATAATTTTAAGGGATTTATTAAAATTTATGTACATATCTGTTTTAAACGCATGATATCTAATTTTGAAGCTTAAGATGTATACTTTACAGTGATAAAGTTATTTCCTTTAGTACTTGAGTGATTCATACCTTCAACTTAGGTTTTGTTACTGTTGGTTTCATATTTGAACCATAAATCTAGATTCATAGGTAAGATTAGAAAAATCATAACAATTTACTTACAAGTCTAAATAAGACAAAACATACGTCATTGAAAAGCTTATAATGTCTATTTTGTATGGTAATAACAGTTTTATAAGAAATTAAGGTTACAAGCTCCAAAATTACAAAACCTATGGCTAGTATAGGGTTCCAGCCAGGATTTTCGGTTTGTAGCCCAAAATTGTAAAATTCGTCAAAAATTGTACATTTATACGTTCAAGGCATAAGATACCTTGTTGGAAAGCTTAAAGAATTTAGTTTTTAGATCTATTTACTTATAATCCAAAATTTTGAGTCTAAAGGGTTCGGAGTATAATAAACCCGTGGCTATGCTGTGTCTCGGATGTTCATTTTCTCTCTAGTTTTGTGTCACAATTTCAAAGGTACATAACTTTAGACATATAAAAGCAAATGAAGTGATTCCAAGGCCTAAAATGAAGCTTATCCTCTGTAGAATCTTAATATATAATTTATTTTTCATACCAAATTTTTTTAATGCATGCTATATCACCACAACAGCTATAAACCTCAACAAGGTTCATAGATCTTACCCAAATGCTCCGGGGATCCTTCAAGATCTCGAACCATCCAAGTTTTTCTGAAAACTTTTCCTAGGTAAGAAGAAGTTGAATAATAAGATCATAACTAAACATCATGCTTTAGTTCTCCAAAAATGACTAAAACATAAAGAATACTACTAGGTTACCTCTAGTAAAACGTCCTCTAACTCCATCTCACACTTCTTCGATCTTGGGGACGTGGTTTCTTAGAGCTTGAAAATAGATGGAGGACGGTGCTAGAGATGTGTTGGAGGTGGAGAATAGTATTAGTGGTTCTTACTTTTGTTTTGAGCTTGGTGGTGGCTAGAGAAGCTATGGTTTTTTGAGTTTAACTTGTGTGAGAGTAAAATGGGGTATTAGGGGGTTTGTGTTCAGCCAACTTTCACCTTAATAGAGCTGTATTTTGAGGGGCAAGATTGGAAAATTTTTGGTTGAATCAACCCTTGCATTGCCGCCACTTTTGGGAGGGGATTGGAGTGAAAATTTGGTTCAACAAGTTGAAGACAAGTGGTCACTTTCACTTGTCTCTTCCTTGGGTCAACTTGCCAAAATAAACCATGCCATCTCTTACATGTGGTTGCATGCATGCACCACTTTCTTCTTTTCTCATTTGTTCACATTTCCCTTTACTTTGTGACTTCAAGAACCGAATCCCCCTTCCTTGGCCTTCTCAATTTTTATTTATTTTTCTTTCTTTCAATTTCCACTATTGATCCAAGGTTGTCATCTTCATTCTCATCCATTGGATCTTCCTGTAACACCCGAATTTCTTCGGTACATATTTTATAGAAATTTCGTGTAAATGTTTACCGTAATCGGTATTTCATGCGGAAGTTCGTTTTAGAACTTAAATTGTTAAACGAGTTCTTAAGATTTATTAAGACTCAAAAACAAATTGCATGAACTCGCAAAAGACCTTTATGAGTGAAGGAGGTCGTATTTGCACATTTCAAGACAAGTCGACGTTGACCATTAAGTCGGTTAGACCGAAACGGTCGAAAACGTCAAACAAGAATATTTTTTTTTAAGATCACAGTATAAGTGAAATTACTGCTAAAAACTCATTTCGTGATCAAAATGAGTTTGAATAAGAATTGAAATCACCTTAGAAAAATCAAGCATACTAAGTTAGAGTTCAGGGCGAAGGATTCGGAAAATTATGAGAAAAGATTTTTTTTGAACGAGTTTTTCACAGATCGAAAATTTTAATGCAATATAATTTTCGATACTGAGTATTTAAGTAACTCAGTATTAAAATTTATTGCAATGTGTTGAAATTACACAATTTTTCAAAAAGATTGAACCAAACAAGCCTTTAAGCTTAATTATATCACAATTAAGCTAAGTTAGGATTTAATCCTCCACACACATGGACCAATGAGCTTGTGACACCTCATCTATGAGTTGTCAACCACTCTCCCATTTTTTCCCCATAGCAGCCAGCCACCCAAGCCCTTGTGGACAATAACTTGCAAAAATTGGAGGACCAATTGGCAAGTTTTGAACCAAATTTTCTTGGAAAAGAAAGCCTAGGATTTTCCCTAGCTAGAGATACTATTTGTAGGGATTTCAAACCCCAAAATTTCAGCTACCCTTAACCCCATGTTCAGCCATTCCATCGGCATTCACTCCAAAAAAATCCGAGAGAAAGAGAGAGAGAGAGAGAGAGAGAGAGAGAAAGCTAAGAAACCAAGAGAGATCAAGCCAAAAAGTTGTGAAGAACCTCCCCCCTAAAGCCTCGGTTTTTAGTGAGTTCAAAGGTAAGATTTTGGGCATTTTTCTTCTCTTTTCTAAGGTTGGTTGGGAGAGGAAGTTAACAAAATTTTTGTGACCATTTTTGAGGTCCAAACCGTGCACATTGGAGACAAAATTTCGATTAGGATCAAGCTAGGAACAACCGGATTTCTTTGAGGTAAAAATCCGAACCTTGCTCTAGTTCTTGGTTCAAATTTTTGGTTCACTTTCTCAAGGATTTTACTATGTATTTCAAGCACAAAAATTTGTAAGAGCTTGAGCTCATAATTTTCGGTTTTGGCCCTAAATAGCTTAGGTTATATTTTTTATGCTTGATTTAGGTTTTTGAGGTGATTATTTTGCATGTTTGGTTGGAGTAATGCTCTATGATTTTTGTGTGCTAGAGATGCATGCTAGGGTTTATATTTAAGGGTTTCATGTCTCTATTATGTTTATCAAATTTCTAGATGCATGTTCTAGGGATTGTATGATGTTATGGTTGAGTTTTGTTGTATGTATGTTTCTCTCTCAAAACCGTGGACCAAAGGGAGGTCTCGGCCTTGAGTTGGATCCGAAATCACGGGATTTAAAATTTTATGTGTATGAGGGACGTTAGAAGACGTGCATGTGTTATTAGGTCCCGCATTGGGCGGTCGAGCTAGAGCAACGTATAGGGACGTAAAATTTGGACTAACACCAAAACTGCTCTCGGGTCCAACACCCGGCAGCTCGGAAAAGTAGGATTTACAGGTCCTTAGAGGCCGAATGGGTAAAAACTTAAAACACGAAAGTTGTTCGTTAGGGTATTTCCTAGGGGGCTACGTGGACAGATTTTAAAAATAAGGCTTCAATGGCTTTTGTTTTGAAGAAAAACCGAGAACTGGTCAGGGTGACCAGGTTCCAACGATTCACATGTGTTCAAACAAAAACTGGTATTAACTGAGCCAGAATCAGAAAATGTTCAAAACATGAAAGTTTTAGATATTTTTGTTAGCTATAACTTTCGTGAAGAAAGCATTTCCAAATTCATTTTATATTTTAAGTTATGAATTTTCAAACAAAATCCGTGTAGTGAGCAAAATCTCATGAACGGGGATTTTGTAGATCAATGACTAGGAAAACGTTTTTCTAACTTGCAATTCATTTTCAAACCCGAAAACCGTTCCAAAGGCGGTTTTCGATCCCCAAACGTTTTATAGAAATATTTTCAAGTGTTTGTAATTTTCAAGACAAGTTGGGTGCTATTCACCAAACTTACTTAAATAAACAAGAAAATGATATTTTAAACAAGTTCAAGGTTTTCAAGATTAAAATGAATAAGATACTGCGTTAGTAGCCGGAAAATTATTTCGAGTTACTAGGGCCTTGCCCAAGCCCAGAGTTAACCATGCGGATTGAGGTTTAAGTTAAGATTATGATCCTCTACATGAACCCTTAATTAATATTTCCATTATGGGTTACGCCGTGTGACCCCTTCGCTTGTGTTAGAAGAGGGTCTTATAACCGAAAAATATATATATTGGTTTAATCCGACATTAAACGATCTTAGAATAGAGACCTCACGTGTAAACGTCCATGGGCAGGAGGTGATCTGCGAGCGTGCTCGGGAAAGGAAATTCGATCACGTGAACAACGAAGATAAGGTAAGTACAACGCCGCCTACAGCATAGGCTAGAGTTGTATGTTTACTTAACATGCTTACTTTACACTGTTTAAGTGTTAATTGATGATTTGATCGATAGTTGCAATATGCTTATTGTATGATGAATGTTTCAAGTATTGTTATTATGCTTACATGAAAAAGTTCGACTGTCCATGCATTGATAAAACATGAGATTAGGAGACATTATATAAGTATGCTCACTAATCTATCAAGTGAAAAGATGTCAAGAAAGACCTACAAACAGAATGTTTGAGAAAAGGCCACAAGAGCCAGTGTTGTGCCCCCTGATGACGATCGGGTCGAAAGCTTGGGTAATTTCCTTAAGCTGCGCGCCGGGTACATGCACATCAAGTTAACGGGCCCACAAGTAAAATCAACAATATAAAGTGTGATACAAGAAAGCAAGCATAATTGGACATAAACGGTTCATGCATTTCACGACTGAATGTCATGTTTAAGATGAAGAAATCGATGATATGATGCCATGTTTATGTTTTCATGTTTAAGATGATACGATGCCATGTTTATGATTTCATGAAAAAGGTTATGTATGTTTCATGTAATTGGATTGCGGTATAGGAGTTGTACTTGCTGAGCTTTCGCTCATTGTTTGAAGTTTATGCTGTAGGTAAACAGCCTGTCTTGAATTGACTGCATGGTGGCGGGTAAAGCCGGTGGCTGTGAAATGATGAACGGGTTGGGATTCACAACTCAAAAGGGTTTAATTAATATATCTATTTTGAGGAAACAAACGGTTATTTTATTTGTGTATGAGTGTATGTAAATATTTTCTAAGTATACTGCTTCCGCTATTATAAAAAAAAAAAAAAAAAAATCCCCACTATTTTTATAATGAAAAATGGGATAAAACAAGTTTAAGTTCAAGTAAATTAAGTTAAGTAAGTTAAGTTAAGTCAAGTAGTGACGGCCTGTACAAGGCGGGGCGTCACACTTCCATCACACTAATCCTTATCCTATGTTCTCATTAGTCACCTATCATCCAAAGTTTGACTATTGATTTACCTAGGATTCTTTAGCATCAAATCTACATCATTGATTTCAAATTTAAGTATAATTTTTGATCAATTTTCCACCTTTGGATTTCCTGTGAAACATTAATTATTAGCTAAAGGTTTTCTTAGAGTGAGTATTAATCAATCATCTTCTATCTATGTGAAACATTAATTTCCCAATCACATTTTCAAAACTTAATTATTGATATGATTAAAATGATACTAAGATCATTAAATCATCCGATTAATAAAAATCAGAGTTCTTCCTAAAATTATCATTATACCTCTAATACGACATAATAAAATTTTCATATAAGTTTATATGTCGCTCAACTTGTCTTTTATGTAATTAAAATTTCTCATTTAAATAGAGAAAATCGACGTTGTTATATCATCGACATCATCACACCGATGATAAATATGCAACCATTCATGATCGTGAAATTTGATATTCATTAAGATAATTCATTAGAAGTATATTATTGATGGAAATCCATAATAATAATTCATGAATCAAGCTTATAAATTTTTAGGGCATCGCAGTCAATTTCATAATTTTTACTAGTTTCTTCAGCGACTTAACTAAATTATCAGTATTTGACACTTTGATACCTTTACCAATTCATCTTAATGACCACAAGTGGATGAGGTAGCGGTAATAGACTACCATGGTGTTCTATGATCAAAGTTTCAAGTGATGGTTGACTCTTTTTAGGGTCTTAAATATGAAGGTTTACCTTGCTAGTATAATACTCGTTTAAAGTGGGCACACCCTTATTTATCCTTGCCTTTAACATCCAGTAGGATTGTGGTATTGTACTCATCATCAGTCGGTAGAGCCCGATAATAGGACCCTCAATAAACATTCATGTCAGTATCAAGGGAGTCCCTTTAATCACGCCTAGATGAATATGCTATTATTAGTCACCCTCTTCCCGGACTTTCGTTTTTGTTGGAAATTGGGAGTTTTTCACTAAGATATTGCCAAAATCCTAGAGATTTTCTAGCTGTAAATATTATGAAAAAGTAGGCAACTTCTGTAAATTAGGAATTGTGATTATTAGCTAGAATAGGCTTTGTTTCTTGATTTAGTGTCTTCTAATTTCTATAAGTAGATAGCATGTAAGATGTATTTTTTCTAGAGTCATTATACAGAAAATTAACCCACAAATATTCTCTTTGTTTATATGGTATAAAAACCTCTTGTTCTAAAAACCCTAAAGACTTGTTTGCAACCCTAGCCCCCTTCACAATGTCAGAAATATCAACTAATTCACTTCTCCTTCTGTTTGTCAAAACACCAGTGAACCCAAGCCTCTAACTCCAGGTCTCACTTTGTTCAAATCACCATAATTCGTTTAAATGGTGATAATTTTTTGCAGTGGTCTCAGTCTATTAGGATGTATATTGGAGGGAAAGGAAAAATTGGGTATCTGATCAGAGACAAGAAAGCACCTCCAAAGGAAGATCCAACATATGCAACTTGGGATGCTGAAAACACCATGGTCATGGCATGGCTTGTAAACTCTATGGATGAAGATATTAGTTCCAACTATATGTGCTACCCAACTATAAAGGAACTGTAGGACAATTTCAACCAGATGTACTCTGATCTGGGGAATCAATCCCGAGTTTATGAGTTGACCCTTAAATTCATTGAAATTCATCAGGGAGAGGACAATGTCACCGAGTATTTTAATTCTCTGAAGCAGCTATGGCAAAACTTGGATCTATTTGATACCTATGAATAGAAATCAGCTAAAAATTGCAGCCATAATTAGAAAACTGTGGAAGAAAATCATATCTTCAAATTTTTTGCAGGACTCAACATTGAGTTTAACGAAACAATGGGGAGAATAATCAGTAGGCAGCCACTCTCATCAATTGGTGAAGTGTTTTCTAAAGTCAGAAGAAGCAGAGCCACAAGAGTGTGATGCTGGAAAAGAAAGGCTCTACAAGTGCTATTGAGAACTCTGCCTTGACTAGTTCTGAGGCCAATGCAAGCCGAGCCACCATGAACTAGTGGAAACCAGAAGATAAGCCTCGTGTATGGTGTGACTATTATTATAAACCTTGCTACACTAAAAAAGATTGCTGGAAAACTAGCAAATTAGAAGAGCAACAAATTGAGAGATAGACAAAATCGTGGGTTTCCATCTACCAATGAAGCCGAGACGAGTCCCTTCACCAAAGAGTAGATGGATCATCTTCTTAAACTTCTAAAGTCCAATTCCTCTTCTGGTACTCCAAGTGTTTCCTTAGCTCAAACAAGTAGCGAATCTTATGCTCTGTCTTGTCCTTCTGCTCCTTGGATTATTGATTTAGGAGCATCTGACCATATGACTAGTACCTCTTATCTATTTAGTACCTATTCACCTTGTTCTAAAAGTGAGAAAATTGGAATTGTAGATGGAAGTTGCTCACCAATTGTAGGAAAAGGCTTGATAAAAATTGGTGAAGTGTTTTCTAAAGTCAGAAGAAGCAGAGCCATAAGAGTGTGATGCTAGGAAAGAAAGGCTCTACAAGTGCTATTGAGAACTCTGCCTTGACTAGTTTTGAGGCCAATGCAAGCCGAGCCTAAGCCTCGTGTATGGTGTGACTATTATTATAAACCTTGCTACACTAAAAAAGATTGCTGGAAAACTAGCAAATTAGAAGAGCAACAAATTGAGAGATAGACAAAATCGTGGGTTTCCATCTACCAATGAAGCCGAGACGAGTCCCTTCACCAAAGAGTAGATGGATCATCTTCTTAAACTTCTAAAGTCCAATTCCTCTTCTGGTACTCCAAGTGTTTCCTTAGCTTAAACAAGTAGCGAATCTTATGCTCTGTCTTGTCCTTCTGCTCCTTGGATTATTGATTTAGGAGCATCTGACTATATGACTAGTACCTCTTATCTATTTAGTACCTATTCACCTTGTTCTAAAAGTGAGAAAATTGGAATTGTAGATGGAAGTTGCTCACCAATTGTAGGAAAAGGCTTGATAAAAATTTCAAAAAATATAGATCTTAAATCTAATCTCCATGTTCCTAAACTAGTCTGCAATCTTTTATCTGTGAGCAAATTATCCAAAGATTATAACTGCAGGATTACCTTTTTTGATTCCCATTCTATTTTTCAAGACCAGAAATCGGGGAAGACGATTGGCAATGTTGACATGGTGAATGGTTGTTACTGTTTTAGTGATAGGTTGACTATTAATGAAAAAGCTCAAGGCTTTAGTAGTATGAGTTCAAGTTCTGCTCGTGAACAAATAATGTTGTGGCATTTTAAACTAGGACATTCTAATTTTTCTTATCTTAAACATTTATTTCCATCTTTATTCAAGAATGGGGATTGTTCATCATTTCAGTGTGAGAGTTGTTGCTTTTTTTTTTTAATCTAAAAGCCATCGTGCTACTTATAATAGAAAACCCTCTTGTCCTTTAAAACCATTTTATTTGATTCACAGTGATGTGTGAGGTCCCTCAAAGATTACTACTATATTTGGAAAAAAATAGTTTGCAACTTTTATTGACGACCATAATCGTTTATGTTGGGTCTATTTGATGAATTCAAAGTCTAAAGTTTAAAAATTGTTCAAAGATTTTTATAACATGGTTGAAAACTAATTTCAAACAAAAGTTGGTATACCACACTCTAACAATGGAGCAGAATCTTTTAAAGAGGTTTTGGGAAATTTTTTGAAAGAAAAAGGTATTCAACATTAGTCTATTTCTCATGATACTCCCTAACAAAATGGAATTGCTGAAAGAAAAAAACAGACATCTACTTGAGGTGGCTCACGCCATGATGTTCTCTATACATTTTCCAAATATCTATGGGGAGATGCTATTTTAACTGCATCTTATCTAATTAATAGAATGCCCACCAAAGTTTTGAACTATGTAACTCCTTTAGAATATTTCAAAAAAACCTCTCCAAAATCATGAATAACTTCAAATCTACATCTAAAAGATTTTGGCTGTACAGTCTTTGTTCACATACCCATCCATTTTCGATCAAAACTTGATCCTAGAGCGTAAATGTGTGTTTTTATAGGTTATGCTCCAAATGAGAAAGGTTATAAACATTACAATCTTGTAACGACAACAGTTCATGTGAAAATGGATGTTTTCTTTCTTGAGAATCAACTTTTTTTTCAAAAATTTTCTTTATGGGGAGAAAATAAATGAAGACAATTTTTGGGATACAACTTCGTCTCCTCTACCTAATATAGTTCTTTAAAACTTTGAGAAGGAATTTTTTGTTCTAGATAATGAAAACAAAGAAGGTCATAGTGTAAACACACCTATTGTTAGTCTGTCTCCAGTAGAGGGAGAGATACGACAAAAGGATCAAAATATCCCTAATTCTGAGTTTCTGATTTATACTCGGAAAATGACTCATGGAAAAAGTAAAGGCCTGCCACTCATCTCTACACAAGACCAATCAAAGCCTCCGAGAGATGGACTATCAAATAATCCAGGTAATCCTATTCCACCTTTATCTTCAGTTCCTATTCCAAATAATCCTACTCATGTTTCATCTCCGGTTCCTATTCATGTGCTAATTATGTCCACCAATCTTTATCTTCCTATAGCCTTAAGAAAAGGAGTCCGAGCCTATACTAAGCATCCTATTGCCAAGTATCTTTCATACCAAAAAATTTCCAATGACCATAGAGCTTTTATTTCTAAGATTTCTCACCAGTTTATTCCAAGGAATATGCAGGAACCTCTAGATGATCCGAATTGGAAGTTAGCAGTTATGGAAGATATGAATGCTTTGAGGAGAAGTGGTACTTGGGAAGTAGTTGATTTGTCTAGAGAAAAAGGACAGTAGGGTGTAAGTGGGTATTTACAATAAAGTGTAATGTTGATGGTAGCATAGAAAGGTATTAGGCAGGGGTTGTAGCAAAAGGCTTTACACAAACTCATAGGATTGATTATTAGGAAATGTTCACCCCAGTTGCCAAGATAAAATCAATTTGTGTGTTGTTGTCCTTGGTTGTGAATTCGAACTAGCCTTTTACATCAATTAGATATGAAAAATGCCTTTTTGAATGGAGATTTAGAAGAATAAGTATATATGTGCTTGCCACCTGGATCTGAAGAAAGACTTGGTGTAGATAAGGTCAGTTGGCTAAAAACTTTGTTATATGGACTTAAACAGGCTCCTAGATAGTGGTTTGAGCACTTTCAAAAAGCTGTGAGGAATTATGGTTATTGTCAAAGTCAAGCAAACCACACTATGTTCTACAAACACTCAAAAGATGGGAAAGTTGTCATTTTAATTATTTATGTAGATGCATAATCTTGACAGGTGATGATGCTGTAGAGTTGGAAGGATTGAAGAAGAAGCTTGTTGATGACTTCAAGATCAAATATTTGAGTGCGCTAAAGTATTTCCTTGGGATGGAATTTGCCAGGTCTACAGAAGATATATTTGTTAGTCAACAAAAATACATACTTGATTTACTTGGTGAAACAAGTTTAATGGGTTGTAATGCAACTGAGACACCAACAAAGCCTAACTTAAAGCTACAACCTGCGAAAACCTTAAGATGTGATAAATCGGGAGTAGTACCAGAGGTTTGTTGGAAGGCTTATTTACTTATCCCATACACATCCTAATATAGCTTTTGTAGTAAGCATGGTAAGCCAATTCATGTACTCACCAGAACTGGAGCATTTTGATGCAGTGAACAGAGTCTTGAGGTACTTAAAAGGAACGCCTGGAAGAGGATTGATGTTTAAAAAATGTGGACATCTTCAAATTGAAGTCTATACTAATGTAGACTGGGTTGGGAGCATAACTGACAGAAGATCAACATCAGGCTATTACACTTTTGTTGGAGGTAACCAAGTTACTTGGTACAGTAACAAGCAAAGTGTGATTGCGAGAAGTAGTGCAAAAGTAGAGTTTAGATCAATGGCTCAAAGGATTTGTGAAGTAATGTAGATTAAAAGACTCCTATAAGACCTAAAGATGCTTAATCAGTCACCAATGAAGGTGTACTATGACAACAAGGTTGCGATCTCCATAGCTCATAATCTAGTTCTTCATAACAGAACTAAGCATGTTGAGGTGTACAATCATTTTATCACAGAGAAACTTGATGGTAGAACGATTTGTATGCCATACATTCCAGCTGAAGACATACTCACTAAAGGACTACTTAACGACCCGACAACATAGGCCGTTATCATACTTAAATTAAATCTTCATTTGAAATACTTAAACTTACTGAAATTTTTGAATAATTTTTTTTTCTGGTCACAACGTAAATAAATTAATCCATATTTATTTGGGTAAACTTTACCATTCTTACGCATTACTTGTTTAACAAATCATAAAGTCTCACCTAATCCTTACTTTTATATGAAGTATAGTATGGTACAAATTATTTAAACGTATATGCATATATTTATAGTTAAAAAGAGTTTGCGGAAAAGTCTGCATAGTGGTATTTCACACCACCCTTCACTTACAGTATCGTCTCCATGGCCCACCAAATTAAGTTGCAGGCATCTTATCATTTAGCAACAACATAAGCATAAGTTATGAGTTTTCGCCCAGCAAGTATAACTTTCTTCCCAGAAAATTATTTTAATAAAAGAATGCATAAACCAATTATGCTTTCTTATATTAACTTAACATGAATCGATTATACTTTCCTATTTTAACTTAGCTTTGGACCACTTTCATAACATGAACATGAATGTACGTATCGTGGCGTACAGCTATGGATTAAATCTGCCCTTATGGCAGGTCGGTACGATGCAAGCCAACTTGCTTGCCTTCATTCTTGAAAACTTGTTCTTAATTTGATCATACTTGAAAACTTAAATTTTTATTGTTTCTAACTTGAAAACTTGATTTTATTCTTATCATGTGATTTATTATTAGTGAGCATGCGTTCATGATACCACAATAATAGAACATAAAACATATATACATCATGTAAATCAATGCATGATTTTTGAAAACATGTAAAGCAGTAAAATATTTTGCCCATACTGTAAGCGGAGTTGTACTTACAAATTATCTTATATTCTTGGTCTACTGTTATATTATATTCCTGTTTTCAAATCGGATGTTAGAATCATTCCATTCTACCTTAACAATCCATAACATATTCATTGAACCATAAATCGGTCTCCTAACCGACTATCATCTGCCATAGAATTTTTACTTATACTTGAGTAACTTGGGCCTATTTTTTTATTTCTTTTCTAAAAAATATCTTGTTTTTTAGAAAATCCCTTAACTTCATAAATCAAGTATTTCTTAACATAAATACTTGAAATTGCTTTTTTGTAATACATAATATGTATATAAAATCACTTGTAAATTCAAATAGATTTAAATTTTTTTGAAACTATTTTCATAAAACCATTGTTCTTTTTCAAAAGGGTCATAAAACTTAAAAACTGATTTCAAAACATCATTTGAATGTATGTGTGTAGGAATTTCTACTTCCATGCCCAGTTTTGAAAATTCAATTTTATCGTTAAATTAGTTTAGAATTTGGAAAAGTTTTCCTCACAGAAGTTGTATATCTTGTTGGAACCTACAACTTTCTTTTTTTATCTGAAACTTAAATCCATCTTTAACTTTCTCGTTTTTCTCATTGAAGAATTCTAGCAGTTTACAGTACCTCGATCGGCCAGTTGTGAAAACTCATAAAAACAGAGCTCTTTGGAGCCCTTTTTTCAAAAACTGTTCATGGAACTCCCTAGGATTTTCTATTTTCAACAACTTTTCAATTATAATATTTTTCAAATTCAGTCTCTAAAGGGCTCAAAATTAAGTTTCTAGAAAACTATCCAAATTGTTTTCAAAAACCGACAATTTATATTTTGTTGATTCTTGCTTAAAATGTAAGAACTAGAAATTTCAACCTTTCGATTTCTTGTATAGAACCTTATGTCGTACCATGATGGTATTCATAAAAAAGCCCGGCCAAGGGTTTTTACTAAGTTTTGTGAGTTCTTATGACTTCATGAGACTCAAATATGATTGCTTAGCTAAGCATATAACCTTTTTGATTGAAATGATAGAAAAATTATATGATTTTATGGAAAGTTCACGTTGACCAAGAAAGTTAGAGTTGATCAAGAAAGTCAAAGTTGACCCGAAGGTCAAAAATTGACTAGAAAAGTCAACTATGTGACGAGATGCAAGTATGTTAAGCAGTAAGGGTAATATACTGCGAAAAACCGTGTTTACGGATCAGATAGTTAGAATTAGATTTAAAACCACCATAGAAAAATCAAGCACATTAAATTAGAAATTAAGGGCCAAAGGACTTTAAGTAAAAAGAGAATTTTTCGTACAGTCCATTTTAAGACAGATAAATTTTGGACTGCAATTCAGTATTCAATACTGTGGATTAATGACCATAGTATTGGCAATATCTGTTTTGGTACAAAGATGGACTGCATATTGGAGCAATAAGGCAAACAAGCCTTAATGTGGATGATATCACCTTATCCACAAATTATGACATCATTTTGGATTTAACTAAAATTGGAAAGAATTTTTGGAGCCTTCTAGACTTGAATGGCCGGCCACCTGAGCACCCGAAAGTGCAAAATTGTGATTTTTGAGGGACTAATTTAGCAATTTTGCAAAGTTCAAAAACCTCTATAAATAGGGGTGCCATTTGTTCAAAAATATTGGAAAAATCTAGCTAAGTTCTGCCCATTTTTCTGCTCCAAAACCGAACCCAAGGCAGCCAAGAAAGAATAGAACAAAAACAAAAATCCAAGAGAGAATTCACTAGGGGAAGTTCGGATTTCAGCTAGGAAGAGAAAAAAAGTGTTGGAAAAATATTGGAATCCAATTTTTGGCCAAGAGGCCGGTTGGTGGTGAGCAAGAAAAGGGTGAGATAAGTGCTAGGGACTTAGGTGGTGAGTGGCCGGATTTGCTAGGAACCACACCCAAGGGACACAAAAATTTTTGGGAAGGCTAGGGGGAGAGGCCGGTTGCACCTAGGAGCCAAGGAGCTGAAAGTTTTTGGACCAAACCCTAACATTCCTTAGGGTTAAGTAAGGTAAACTCTCCCATAGCCTTAATCTATCTAATTAAGCTTCAATTTGAAATTTATATGTATTTCAAGTTGATAATTGTAAGAGCATAAGCTCAATTTCATTATTGCCCTATTTTAGGATTTAGATTATGTGCTTGATTAGAATCTAAGGGTGGTTTGATTTTATTAAGTTTTGTATGATTTTTATGTTGATGCTTGCTTGATTATGTTGATTTCATGTTAGATGATTGATAAGGTTATATGTCCCTAATAGTCTTAAGTATGTTCTGTTTTGTGTTAATATGTTGCATGGTTGGATTGAAAACCAATTAAGCAATTTAGAAGCTATGCAAACCCTAGTTAGCCCCAATTTGAAAATGGTTTGCATGGCTGTGTTTTAAAGTGTGATTAAAGAAAAAATTACGTTAGAAAGCGCTGCATGTTGAATTTAAGCTCCCGCTGTGGTCAGTTGAGGTAGTGTGTGCGAGTAGGACGCGAAATCAACTTAAACAAGAGAAACTGCCAGATTCGGATTTAAACTGACCAGTTTTCTGGAAACTCAAATTTGAGGCTCTTAGAGGCCGAATCTGGTAAAACCTAAAACACAAAAGTTGTAGAGTAGGAAATCCTAGAGGACAACGCAGACATTTTTTCAAAATAAGACTCCAACAGGCTTCATTTTTATGGAAATCCGAGCCTGACCATGCCCAGTTTCCATGCACGGCCAGGACAGTTTAACAGGGTAAAAGAGTAAGTTAAATTCCGAACTGGATTTTGAATAAAACATGAAAGTTTTAGAGTTTTTCAAGATCAAAAACTTTCATGAAGAAAAGTTTTTCAGATTTGATTTGGATTTCTAAATAAAAATTGGATTTGAAAAACTGTATAGGAAACAGGAAATTCCTACACAGGATTTTCTAAAACAAAAACAGAAAAACTGTATTTTTCACCAAACCCAATGTTTTGACTGCTAAAACTGTTTCAATGGCAGTTTTTAGCCCTTGAAAATTTTTAAAACCCACTCATAAGATTTTAAGGATTTTTGAAGAAAACCCTACGTTTTCTAAGTTTTCAAAGCAAAAGGAAAAGAAGTGTTTTTCAAACCAAATTTTTAAGTTGGGCCCGAAGCCCAAAGGTTATCCAACGTAACCCAATAAATGACTAAGTCATTTGGTTAAGACCCTAAGCAAGAGGGTTACTTATGAGGTTACTTATAGCAATCCATGTATGATGCTTCATGATCGATAGGGTGGGACATATAACCATAGGTGAAAAGAATATTGGTTAAGTTAACCAACAGTTTAAAGGTAGGATTTTCAGAATCCTTACACTATGTCCTTTGTAATAGCAGGAGGTAATCTGTTATTGCGCCCCGAGCAGGAGTGGCATAGCATTGGACATAGCATTCGAGGTAAGTACAACTCCGCCTACAGCATAGGTTTTCTGTTGTATACTTACCCAAGTATGATGAATGAATGCTATTAGTATGTAATGTGAATGTATGTTAGACTTGTTTGATGTTAGGAAATGCTTATGTGATGTGATGTGAGGATGCTATGTGCTATGATCTTATTATGATTATGACGTACGGTATGTTTATGATGCATTAAGTTATGATATGAAGTATGATATGATTATGTCTTATGAATGTGTGACATCACGAAGCATGTTCACAATTCTAAATAAGAGATAACGAAAAGCAAGTATGATGGCAAGCAAGTAGCCTGTGTCGTACCGACCCGCTCACAGGTCGGGTTGGACTATGGTTTGAGTTGGAAATGGACTGGACGCCCCAACCACTCCATAGTTGCGCGTCCGGTACGTACACTCATGTAAGGGGCTCATAACCAAGATAAGTAAGATAAGCAAGATAAGAAAGAAAAGCAAGTAATGTATGATAAGTTATGAAAGAACAAGCAAGCATAATGAAGCATAATTGGCACATGCATGATTAGGGTAGAATACATTATGTTAAATTTAGTTATGTTTTGTATTGTTATTGTCGCGGATAATTATGTTGTACTTGCTGAGCGAAAGCTCACGTGTCTTATGTCTATGCTGTAGGTAAACAACCTACCGGTAATTTTTGATACAAGATGGCAAGCGGGGCAGGGTGAATTATGAAGGATATGGGATATGAGGCCGCTACGCGTTTTGTTTCATTATGTATATTATTCGATATTCGAACTTCGAACTTCGAACCTCGTTTATTTCACATATCGCCTTTCGATTAGTACGCACCGTATATATAAAAAAAAAATTCTGCTGTTTATGCTAAGTAAGTAAGTATGAATGCACGAATGTATGTATGTATGTATGGTAACGGCCTGTGATAGGCGGGTCGTTACGGAGTTGGTATCAGAGCAGTTTTCCTGCTATCCCACTTCACAGTCTGCCTGCCATCGCCACCATCATTGTAAGTTAAGTTTTATTTTTACTTAGTAAGTTATTTATTATGCGTATATGTTATGATAGACCCGACGGTATAGACCCAGCTCGAGTCGATGAGGACCGAGATGCGACTAGGTCATTTTTCGAGTCATATCCTCTTATATTCGATGGCACGAGACGGACGGTGCCCGTAGCGGCATGGTTATACGACATGGAGCTGATATTCAGTATCTGCCACATAGAGGCCCGATTACAGGTTTCCCTAGCTAGCCGGTGTTTTGCCGTAGACGCTCGGATATGGTGGATCACTCTAGGCGAGCGACAGCTACCGAGTCATACGTGGGCACATTTCCGTGCGAATAGTGAGCACCCGATAAGGACCGATACTGGGTGAGGGAGCGGGCGACCTACTTCGTGATCCTGAGATTTATCAGGATATGCACTACACCCGCTACCTTAGCTACGTAGCTGACTGGCACGCTTACCCATAGGAGACGATGAGCCATTATTGTCGTCGTTTCCAGGAGTCGATGCTACCTTTTATTCCCCAGGAACTGCATAGTCCAGAGCTACAGGCGTTAGTGATTCTTAGGAACGGTTTGCCCCTACAGATCCGTCTGTACGTTCCTATGCCTACGCTTGGCATGTCGGTCGGACACATGATTGACGACATTTTGGGAGCCGAGGCCCTTATCCATGCTATGCAGGCCCCGGATATGACAGAGGGTCATCAGGCGCCAGTTGATGACGTGGGGATAAGAGAGCCGGTTTTTGAGGCAGGTCCAGTTTTTCTAGAGGACCAGATTCCCGCAGTCCTAGTACATGAGGTGCCACCCCAGGACGCCGAGGACGACATGGCGGCTGATGACTATGACCCCGATGATTTCATCATTGCTCCAGAGGACCCACCAGAGGATCCCCCGATCATCGATATTTCTAGCGATGATGAGGATGATATGGAGCCAGACCCGGAGCTAGAGCACGTAGGATGGTTAGAGGATGAGGAGGACTTTGATGACGACCCGGAGGAGATTTTATTTGCCGACGGAGAGGGAGAGTCAGATTCTGATGCATCCTCCGTAGTTACCATAGAGCACATAGACTAGGTTGACCGTGTATATACCTTTTGATTTTAGGCTGACTTGTACTAGCTTATTCTTTTTGATAATAGGCTTGTACTTTTGAATGATGGTAAAGTGGTAGACACTTCCATCCAAATTTTTGACCATGTATGGACAGTATGTATAAGATATGTATGTACGATGTTGTAAATGTGATGTATTTTTATACGATTCATGAATGAAATGTTATGTTACGATGTGATTATGAAAGTCATGTTATGTTATGTTATGAAATATGGTATGTATGAATGATATGTTATGTATGAAGTACGATACGATGATATGGTTATGATTGGGTATGATTATACTATGACACAAAGTATTGTGTTACATTATGATGAAATATGCATGAAAGAAAAGATATTGATAGTATGGTAATATCTTTTCTTATGATTTATTAAGGAATTAAAGGATGGTTCGCACACATAGGATGGTATCCGTAAACCCTCCCGAGCCTGATCTCGCAACCGTTGTAGGAAATCTGCAACGGTAGTTGCTTGAGCAACAACGCAAAACGGATAGATTGCGAGAGCAGTTGGCTCAAATGAACCAAAGACCCCGTGTGGATGAAGTTCCCCCACACCACAATAGAGTACCTCCGGCACTCGAGGTTCAGCAAGAGGTTCCACAGAACTTTGAAGTTCCGTTAGCACCAGTTGGGATCCCAGTGAATCTACCACCGGTACGAGAAGATTTGCTCTACGAGCGATTTAGACGTATGAAGGCGTCGGAATTCGAAGGACCGATGGATCCGATAGCTGCTGATAACTGGTTGATTGATATCCAAGTTATCTTGGATTTCATGAGACTTTCGGAACAGGAGAAGGTTCTTTGTGCATCTTTCGCCCTTAAGAAAGACGCGAGGCACTGGTGGATGACCGTCCAGATGCGCCGAGACGTCACTACCATGAGCTGGCAGGATTTCATTACGGAATTTCGAAACATGTTTTATAATAGGGAAATCCTAGCAGCCCAGCAGGATGAGTTTTCCAATTTGAAACAAGGATCGATGACTGTAATGGAAGCAGTCAAGAAATTCGAGCAACTAGCCCGGTTATGCCCTGAGTTGGTACCCAACGAGACTGAAAAGGTTAGGCGAATGATGAAGATGTTTCGCACAGATATTGCTAAGTAGGTGAGTGTTGGCAGTAGCCCACCTACCCTGGTATCCGACTGCTTGAGTCGAGCCATAAGAGCTGAGTACTGGATCAACCAGGATAAGGAAGCAAGGGCTTTGATTTTTAAGGCGAGAAAAGAAGAGAAAGCCGTGGTAAAGCCAACGCAGCCCCGCCAAGGTCTGGAGTTGAACCAGAGAGGTCAAACAAGTAACCTTATCCAAGGTTCCAAACCATTTGGGAGGAACAAGAGGAAAGGAAATTTTTCTGGTCAAGGTCCACAAAGGAATTTCCCTCAGAAGAAGAATTGTAGAGGAAATGAGGGAAACATCGCGGAGTACCCGGTGTGTGCTAAATGTGGAAAGAAACACCCGGGAGTGTGCAGATTAGGATCTAATGTTTGCTTCCTTTGTGGCAAGGAAGGACATTATGCGAGAAACTGCACCCTAAACAACCAAGGCCAGAACCCTTCATATCCGAACCGGAACGTCAACAGCCAGCTGCATGCAGTTCAAGCGAGGCTTGAAGGACCCTCCATCAGTCAAGACAGATTAGAGGCTCCGGAACCCCAAGCTAGAATCTATGCTTACACGAAAGGGGATGCAGAAGCAGGGACTTCGCATGTGGTGACAGGTCAGGTTTCTATCGCCACTCATGATGCTGTTGCTTTGTTTGATTCTGGTGCTACGCATTCTTTTGTGTGTCTGGAGTTCGTCCAGAAATTAGAAAGAGGTGTAGATAAGTTAGAACAGCCCTTCAAAACCTCTTTGCCATTCGGAGAAATTTTGTGGTCCAAGTTTTGGATCCGAAATATTTCCGTCATTCTCTGTAATAGAGAATTATTTGTAGATCTCATCACAATCAAGCTCCAAGATTTCGATGTGATCTTAGGAATGGATTTCTTAGGAAAATACAACGCTAGGATCGACTGTCGAAAACGTTGCGTCACGTTCAACCCCTACGGCGAGGAAGAATTTACCTTCTACGGACAGACTCGATATTCAGCAACCAGACTGATCTCGGCAATGAAGGCTTGGAGAATATTAGCTAATGGCTGTCAAGGATATGTAGCTAACATGGTGGACAAAAATCGGGAAATAGAGTTGACACCGGAAGATGTTCCCATCATTAAGGAGTATGTGGATGTCTTTCCTGAAGAACTACCAGGACTCCCGCCGGAACGTGAAATCTCATTCGAAATCGAGTTATTGCCTAGAGCCGCACCGATATCGAAAGCACCCTACCGTATGGCACCTGCCGAGCTGAGGGAACTCCAAGTGCAGTTACAGGAACTGCTTGACAAAGGATTTATCCGACAGAGTTACTCTCCTTGGGGAGTACCTGTGCTGTTCGTGAAGAAGAAAGATGGATCTTTGCGTATATGTATTGACTATCGTGAGCTAAACAAGATAACGATCAAGAACAAGTATCCCCTTCCGAGGATTGACGATCTTTTCGATCAACTCAGAGGAACGGTAGTATTTTCGAAGGTCGATCTACGTTCAGGCTATCATCAGCTTAGGATTAAGGAATCGGATATCTCCAAGACAGCTTTCCGAATACGTTATGGGCATTATGAATTCTTGGTTATGCCCTTTGGATTAACCAATGCCCCAGCCGCATTCATGGACCTCATGGACCGAGTGTTCAAGGAGTCTTTGGATAAGTTTGTCATCATCTTTATTGACGATATTTTAATCTACTCAAGGTCCAATGAAGAACATGAGCATCACCTTAGGTTGGTGATGGAGACGTTGAGACGGAATCAACTATATGCAAAATTCACAAAGTGTGAATTTTGGTTGGAAAAAGTTCATTTCTTGGGTCATGTCGTGTTAAGGGAAGGGATTTCAGTAGACCCTGCTAAGGTGGAGGCGATCAGTACATGGCCAGCACCCAAGAATGTTACGAAAATAAGGAGCTTTCTTGGATTAGCTGGATATTACAGACGATTTGTTGAAGGATTTTCCAAGATTGCTGCACCCCTCACCGCTCTTACCAGGAAAGGAAAGAACTTTGAATGGACCCAGAAATGTGAGGAGAATTTCCAAGAACTCAAGAGGAAGCTGACTAGTGCTCCTGTGCTGATAATTCCTGATGTAGATGCATGAAATTTTGTGATCTACAGCGATGCTTCGAAAAGCGGATTAGGAGCTGTTCTGATGCAAAACGGGAAGGTGGTGGCCTATGCATCCCGTCAGCTAAAGATTCATGAAAGGAATTATCCTACTCATGACTTGGAACTTGCGGCGGTAGTTTTCACACTCAAGATTTGGAGACATTATTCGTATGGGAACAAATGCGAAATCTACACCGATCACCAGAGTCTTAAGTATATATTTACTCAGAAAGAGCTTAACATGAGATAACGTAGATGGCTGGAACTTGTAAGGGATTATGATTGTGAGATCCTTTACCACCCTGGAAAGGCCAACAGGGTAGCAAATGCCTTAAGTAGGAAATCCGTAGGTATGCTGATGTGTATCGAAGCGTTTCCTAAGCCACTACAAAGGGAAATTTCTGAGTTCAATTTGGAGTTGATAACGGGGAAATTATCTTCTCTGACCATTCAATCCGATTTGATGGAATCCATTAAGTCACACCAAGAAAAGGATCCCTTTTTGCTAAAAACTCAACTTTTTGGCAAAAAGAGCAATGAATTTAGGACCTCTGCAGGTGGCATCATCTACTTCAAGGAAAGGATTTGTGTTCCCGACATCGAAGTTTTAAAGGATCAGATTTTGTCGAAAGCACATACGACGCCATATTCAATACATCCAAGAGCTTCCAAGATGTAGAAGGACCTCCGAGAGAACTATTGGTGGCCAAATATGAAGAACGAGGTTTCAAAATTCGTATTGAAATGCCTAACTTGTCAGAAAGTTAAGGCTGAACATAGACATCCTGGAGGAGAACTGCAGAAGATAGAGCTTCCTGAATGGAAATGGGAGCAAATTACTATGGATTTCATAGTAGGACTACCCAGGACTGCAAGTGGGAATGACATGATTTGGGTTATTGTGGACAGATTAACCAAATCAGCCCACTTTATTGCGATTAAGGCCACCTTTTCGGTAGAGAAATTAGCCAAAATTTTCGTATCTCAGATCGTCAGATTTCATGGAGTGCCAAAATCGATCATTTCAGATCGTGATGAACGTTTCACCTCTCGATTTTGGATTAGTGTTCACAACGCCATGGGGTCGAAATTAAAATTCAGTACGGCATTTCACCCCCAAACTGACGGTCAATCGGAACGGACCATCCAGACGTTGGAAGATAGGCTGAGGTCATGTGTGCTGGATTTCAAAGGAAATTGGGATCAGAAGCTGCCATTGATCGAGTTTTCCTACAACAATAGCTATCACGCTTCGATTGGAATGGCACCATTTGAAGCATTATATGGAAGGAAATGTCAATCTCCTATCCATTGGTAGGAAGTTGGACGGAAGCAGCTGCAAACTACGGACTTCATCAAAAAGACCTCCGAGGATATCAAGAAGATTAAGCAAAGGCTCGACATAGCTTTTAGCAGACAGAAAAGCTATGCCGATAAGCGTAGGAGGCCTTTAGAATTTCAAGTTGGAGATGTTGTTTTCATTAAGATTGCTCATATGAAAGGAGTAATGCAATTTGATAAAAAGGGGAAGCTTAGTCCAAGGTATACAGGACCTTTCGAGATCCTTGAGAGAATTAGAAAAGTAGCCTATAAGCTTGCCCTATCGCCAGAGTTAGCTTCGACGCATAATGTTTTCCATGTATCGATGCTAAAGAAGTATGTACCGGACCCTTCCCATGTGCTTAGTCAAGAACCAGTGGAGGTTCAAACAGACTTGAACCTCCACTGGTTCGAATTCTGGATCGGGAAAAGCCAGTTCGAATTCTGGATCGGGAATAGAAGGTCCTAAGGAGTAAAACCATTCCCATGGTTAAGGTATTGTGGCGAAACCACAAGGTCGAAGAAGCAACCTGGGAATTGGAAGATGAGATGAGAAAGAACTACCCCAGTTTGTTCTAATTTTCGAGGACGAAAATTTTTAAGGGGGGTAGATTGTAAGAACTAGAAATTTCGACCTTTCGATTTCTTGTATATAACTTTATGTTGTACCATGATGGTATTCATGAAAAAGTCCGGCCAAGGGTTTTTACTAAGTTTTGTGAGTTCTTATGACTTCATGAGACTCAAATATGATTGCTTAGCCAAGCATATAACCTTTTTGATTGAAATGATAGAAAAATTATATGATTTTATGGAAAGTCAACATTGACCAAGAAAGTCAGAGTTGACCAAGAAAGTCAAAGTTGACCCGAAGGTCAAAGATTGACTAGAAAAGTCAACTATGTGACGAGATGCAAGTATGTTAAGCAGTATAGGTAATGTACTGCGAAAAAGCATTTTTACGGATCAGATAGTTAGAATTAGATTTAAAACCACCATAGAAAAATCAAGCACATTAAATTAGAAATTAAGGGCCAAAGGACTTTAAGTAAAAAGAGAATTTTTCGTACAGTCCATTTTAAGACAGATAAATTTTGGACTGCAATTCAGTATTCAATACTGTGGATTAATGACCACAGTATTGGCAATATCTGTTTTGGTACAAAGATGGACTGCATATTGGAGCAATAAGGCAAACAAGCCTTAATGTGGATGACATCACCTCATCCACAAATTATGACATCATTTTGGATTTAACTAAAATTGGAAAGAATTTTTGGAGCCTTCTAGACTTGAATGGTCGGCCACCTAAGCACCCAAAAGTGCAAAATTGTGATTTTTGAGGGACTAATTTAGCAATTTTGCAAAGTTCAAAAACCTCTATAAATAGGGGTGCCATTTGTTCAAAAAAATTGGAAAAATCTAGCTAAGTTCTGCCCATTTTTCTGTTCCAAAACCGAACCCAAGGCAGCCAAGAAAGAATAGAACAAAAACAAAAATCCAAGAGAGAATTCACTAGGGGAAGTTCGGATTTCAGCTAGGAAGAGAGAAAAAGTGTTGGAAAAATATTGGAATCCAATTTTTGGCCAAGAGGCCAGTTGGTGGGGAGCAAGAAAAGGGTGAGATAAGTGCTAGGGACTTAGGTGGTGAGTGGCCGGATTTGCTAGGAACCACACCCAAGGGACACAAAAATTTTTGGGAAGGCTAGGGGGAGAGGCCGGTTGCACCTAGGAGCCAAGGAGCTGAAAGTTTTTAGACCAAACCCTAACATTCCTTAGGGTTAAGTAAGGTAAACTCTCCCATAGCCTTAATCTATCTAATTGAGCTTCAATTTGAAATTTATATGTATTTCAAGTTGATAATTGTAAGAGCATAAGCTCAATTTCATTATTGCCCTATTTTAGGATTTAGATTATGTGCTTGATTAGAATCTAAGGGTGGTTTGGTTTTATTAAGTTTGTATGATTTTTATGTTGATACTTGCTTGATTATGTTGATTTCATGTTAGATGATTGATAAGGTTATATGTCCCTAATAGGCTTAAGTATGTTCTGTTTTGTGTTAATATGTTGCATGGTTGGATTGAAAACCAATTAAGCAATTTAGAAGCTATGCAAACTCTAGTTAACCCCAATTTGAAAATGGTTTGCATGGCTGTGTTTTAAAGTGTGATTAAAGAAAAAATTACGTTAGAAAGCGCTGCATGTTGAATTTAAGCTCCCGCTGTGGTCGGTTAAGGTAGTGTGCGCGAGTAGAACGCGAAATCAACTTAAATAAGAGAAACTGCCAGATTCGGGTTTAAACTGACCAGTTTTCTGGAAACTCAAATTTGAGGCTCTTAGAGGCCGAATCTGGTAAAACCTAAAACATAAAAGTTGTAGAGTAGGTTTTTCCTAAAAGATATCGTGGACAGTTTTTCAAAATAAGGCGCCAACAGCCTTCGTTTTTATAGAAATCCGAGCCTGACCATGCCCAGTTTCCATGCACGGCCAGGACAGTTTAACAGGGTAAAAGAGTAAGTTAAAGTCCGAACTGGATTTTGAACAAAACATGAAAGTTTTAGAGTTTTTCAAGATCAAAAAATTTCATGAAGAAAAGTTTTTCAGATTTGATCTGGATTTTTAAATAAAAATTAGATTTCAAAAACTGTGTAGGAAACATGAAATTCCTGCACAGGATTTTCTAAAACAAAAACAGAAAAACTGTATTTTTCACCAAACCCAATGTTTTGACTGCTAAAACTGTTCCAATGGCAGTTTTTAGCCCTTAACAATTTTTAAAACCCACTCATAAGATTTTAAGGATTTTTGAAGAAAACCCTAAGTTTTATAAGTTTTCAAAGCAAAAGGAAAAGAAGTGTTTTTCAAATCAAATTTTTAAGTTGGGCCCGAAGCCCAAGGGTTATCCAACGTAATCCAATAAACGACTAAGTCATTTGGTTAAGACCCTAAGCAAGAGGGTTACTTATAGGGTTACTTATAGCAATATATGTATGATGCTTCATGATTGATAGGGTGGGACATATAACCATAGGTGAAAAGAATGTTGGTTAAGTTAACCAATAGTTTAAAGGTAGGATTTTCAGAATCCTTACACTATGTCCTTTGTAATAGCAGGAGGTAATCTGTTATTGCACCCCGAGCAGGAGCGGCATAACATTAGACATAGCATTCGAGGTAAGTAAAACTCCGCCTACAGCATAGGCTTTCTGTTGTATACTTACCCAAGTATGATGAATGAATGCTATTAGTATGTGATGTGAATGTATGTTAGACTTGTTTGATATTAGGAAATGCTTATGTGATGTGATATGAGGATGCTATGTGCTATGATCTTATTATGATTATGACGTACGGTATGTTTATGATGCATTAAGTTATGATATGAAGTATGATATGATTATGTCTTATGAATGTGTGACATCACGAAGCATGTTCACAATTCTAAATAAGAGATAACGAAAAGCAAGTATGATGGCAATCAAGTTGCCTGTGTCGTACCGACCCGCTCACAGGTCGGGTTGGACTATGGTTTGAGTTGGAAATGGACTGGCCGCCCCAACCACTCCATAGTTGCGCGCCCGGTACATATACTCATGTAAGGGGCCCATAACCAAGATAAGTAAGATAAGCAAGATAAGAAAGAAAAGCAAGTAATGTATGATAAGTTATGAAAGAACAAGCAAGCATAATGAAGCATAATTGGCTCATGCATGATTAGGGTAGAATACATTATGTTAAATTTAGTTATGTTTTGTATTGTTATTGTCGCGGATAATTATGTTGTTCTTGCTGAGCGAAAGCTCACGTGTCTTACGTCTATGCTGTAGGTAAACAACCTACCGGTAATTTTTGATACAAGATGGCGAGCGGGGCAGGGTGAATTGTGAAGGATGTGGGATATGAGGCCGCTATGCGTTTTGTTTCATTATGTATATTATTCGATATTCGAACTTCGAACCTCGTTTATTTCACATATCGCCTTTCGATTAGTAGGCACCGTACATATATAAAAAAAAATTCCACTGTTTATGCTAAGTAAGTAAGTATGAATGCACGAATGTATGTATGTATGTATGTAACGGCCTGTGATAGGCGGGTCGTTACATAAAATCCATGCACACTACCTCAAATGGTCAAAACCGTGAGCCTACATCAACATGCAGTGCGTAGGATTCATTTTTTTTTTTTTTAATTCAATCATCACTTATCTTATGTACTTGAAAAACACAAAATTGATAACTTGCTATTTTTCCCAACTTGTGTTTTTAGGTTGATTTTTTTTTTTAACCAACATACATATAATCATTCACATAACCATCATACATAAAATATCCATATTTAACCATGTGAGAGTATAATCACAAGCACATGGTGAGCACACATAACCTTAAAATCAAACCCATGCTTAAAGCTAGCAACAAGATAACCTAAGCATAGATCTAGCAAAAACCAATCATATAAAAACCATAATATAGAAAAATAAGAAACATGACCTTATGCTCTTATATCCCATAACTTGAAATACACATTAATTCCTCAATCAAAGCTTAATAAAGATCTTAGTTAGGATCAAGAATAATACCTCTAAAGTTTGGAAAGATTGCTTCTAGACCTTGGGATGAGAGAAATTTTTACTCTCTACTTCTCCACACCACAACCTGCCAACCTATCTCTCTTTCTCTCTCTTTATCTCTCTTTTTTTTTTTTTTTTTTTTTTTTGTTTCTATGAACTAGAGAGGAAAAAGTTTGAAGGGAACTAAAAGTTGAGAGACTAACTAAATAATCCAACTCTTCACTACTTACCTCTATTTATAGGTGGAAATTCTAAAATTATCCACAATTATTTTTTTTCTTCACTTTCTTGAATTGCATATTTGGCCTTAAAAGATAAAATTTTTGCTTTTCAAGTTCTCAAAGTGACCGGGCATGTGGAGAGCTTAGACCAAAAGAAAAAAAAATCTTTTCATACTTATCTTTTCTATTTCTTTCCATAAAACCCATAAATCCCAAAATTTACATAATTATCTATAATGACTTGGCCTCCAAGCAGGGCCATGTTTGGCACTTCTTTCTAAGATGCAATCCATTTCCTTAATAATCCAGATAGTACAAATACTGTTTTAACTATCAACAGTACAGTAATACTGAACTACAATCCATAATTTATTTGTACTTAAATGGACCGCGTATAGATTTTTCTTATGACTTGAAGCTAGTTAGTCCTCCTTACTCCAAATATTATTTCTGATTATTCTGGAGTATTCTTAATCCTTATTCTTAATTCTGCATTCGTAATGACGGTCGGTCATAATATAATTTCAATATTATTTATTATATTGTAGTACTATCTTAATCATGTCATAAATTTTTTTCTGGTCATATATTGGCCAGGATAAAATCATAAATCATGATCTGCCTTTTTCATCATAAGGCCTCATATTTGTTGCTATGTTAATATAACGATTTATATGTTAAAATATGCCTTAGGACTATATTTTACATGTGTGAGAGTCATATAAGTAGTGATGATAATTTTTATATTTTTAATGAATTTAATTTGTAGAATTTTTGGACTTGACCACTATTGGAAATTCTAAGTTTTATGATCAGTTTTTAAAACTATTTTTAAGAGTGCAAATGGACTTCATTTTAATGAATTGGAGTATTCTTAGAATGCTTTGGATGTGTGCTTTTATTTGTAACTACTTTAGGTCATTTGAAGATCTGTGTGAATTTTTATGATTTTTCTAAGAGGCAGAGGTTTGACTGCCAGTTTCTATAAAATTTTGGTTATTAGATGAAACTATTTTCGAGTATCTAAATGGTTTCCGTTTTTAACGAATTAGGTACCGTTAAAAAGTTTTGGATGTTATAATTTTCTTTGAAATTGGTTTTCCGATCATTTGGAGATCCGTGTGAATTTTTATGAATTTTTGAATGGACAAAGATCCGGCTACCAGCTTTTGTAAAGTTTTGCAATTTTTTATAATTGTTGGATTTTTATATTTTAATATTATTGAATAATGGAATAAGTCTTTTAGGTGCTGTTTTAATGTGATGGATGTGTTTGATGAATTATTATGGCCTTTTGTTAATTTTCTTATATTTATTATTTATGGCATGAACAGTTCTAAAGGCGAGCATCTGAGACCTCAATTGCATGTCACCATTGGAAAAGTTTAAAAATGTTAAGTAAGGCGTTTATGTAAGTAAACTCTCACATGTAATATGAATCAAAGAATTGAGAAGTATACATTTTGATGTCGATGATGATGTTATGATGTTTTCAATACTTCTCTTATGATGGTGGTGACTTGTGTGAGGGCTTTTTGTCATCGTTGGTTTGTGATTTGCTACCCCATTCTTTTCGTAACTAGCGCGCTATGACGGTACAATACCGTGTCCAATATATGATGGTTTTGAAAGTTTAAAAGTTTTTAATGGTGTTTATGTTTATGATGACATTTTATGATGATGATCAAAAGAAAATGTTATTTCTATTTGTGAGATTTAAGTATCTTACTAAGCTCTTATTTATGTAATAACCAAAATTTTAGAACTCATGATTTTCTTGTAAATAAGAAATTCAAAGTTCGTACTATGTGTTTATGTGTAATTTTATGAAAATTATGAATACTAATACAAAATTCATAATTTTATAGTATATGATTGAGTTCTCAGTAAATTAATTACGAGACTTCATGATAGACCTTTTAAGGAAAAAGGTATGATGAAATTTCATAAATTTATGTTGGTCAAAGTTTGGCCAGAAAAGTCAATGTTTGACCAGAGCGGTCAAATATAAGACGGTACTGTGAAATGTTAAGCAGTATGGGAAATATACTATGAAAACCGTCCTTACAGACAAGATAGCATAATTAAAGTTTAAAACCACCATAGAAAAATCAAGCACCTAAAATAGGATATTAAAGGCCAAATGGCTTTAAATAAAAAGAAAAAGTTTTATACAGTCCAACTATACACAGATAAATTTTGGACTGCAGTTCAGTATAACAGTACTGAATTGTACTGTGTATTAGTGAACACAGTATTAGAAATATCTGTGTTGATTTTAAAGTGGACTACATTAAGGAAAATAGCCAAACAAGCCTTAACTAGGCTTAGGTCATCACCTTTTGATTTATGACATCATTAAGGCTTTAAAAAAAATTATTAGAAGATTATGAAGTGTTCTAGAACCACTAGGTGGCCGGCCATGTGGGGGGGGGGGGGGGGGGGGGGGTCAAAATATAATTAATTTTGCTCTATGGATTTATGAGCAAAAGTTGAACAAAAAATTTTGCAAAAAGGTCCTATTTTTCACCTATAAATAGGCTCATGGGGGGATCAGTTTTGGCTGATAAAAATTCAGAAAAGCAGCCAAATTCTGCCCATTTTCCCTCTCCAAAAACCTGCAATCTCAAGTGGGTGATTGAGTGAAGAAAAAAATTGAGAAACTTAGGGGTTTTGATGTTTGTAGTCTTTAGTTTCCCCTAGTAAGTACAAGCAAAAATTTTGGCAGTTTTTGTGCCCAATTTTGGGGCCAACAGCCGGCTGCCAAGGGGGGGTGAGTGAGTGAGAAAATTTGGATTTAAGAGAGCTTAGTTTAGGTGCAAGCAGCCACCAAGAATCAGCCAATTTTGGTGCCAATTGGTGCAACAAAACCGGCCTTGGGTGGTGTCCTAGGAGGAAAAGTTTTGTGAGCCAAACCCTAACCAATTTTTGGAGATAAATCAAGGTAAATCATTCTAGACCTTAATCTCTTTCAATTAAGCATTCAATTTGAAATTTACATGTATTTCAAGTTGAAATTGTAAGAGCATAAACTCAATTTATTTTGTGCCCAAAGTTAGGATTTTAGGGTTGTGCTTGATTAGGTATTAATGGTGGTTTGGTTTAATGGCTTTGATTGGTTATGTTTATGCTTGTTTGAATGATTAGATGGATGATGAATTGTATGTCCCTGTTTTATGTGTAAGCCGGTTCTAGAATTACATGCTAGGTTGTTAGTTTCAATTATGGAATGGTGAGACAACCTAGAACCATGCAAACCTAGGCTAGGCAGTTCGGTTTTTGGTTTGCATGGGTGCATTTGAGTGGCATGATTGTTCATGTGGGACGTTAGAAAACGCTGCATGTGTGCTATCTAGGCTCCCGCGTGTTCGGTTGAGGTAGTATGCACGTAATAGGACGTAAAACCAAGTTAAGAACAAATCTGCCAGTTTTCGGGAAAAACTGGTCAGTTTTCGGGAAAAAGCGATTTTTAGGCCCTTAGAGGCCGAATTTGGCAAAACTTAAAACATAAAAGTTGTTCAGAAGGGATTTTCCTAGAGAAAAACGCGGACAGTTTTTGAAAATAAGGCCCCAAAGGCCTTCGTTTTTACAAAAACCCGAGCCTGACCGTGCCCAGGATTTATGCACGGCCAGGTGAGTTCAAACGGTAATATGGACATGTTTGAATCCGAATTAAATTTTTCGTAAAACACGAAAGTTTTAGAATTTTTCGAGAGCTAAAACTTTTGTGAAGACAACTTTTTCAAATTCAAATTGGATCTTTAAACTAACACGGATTTTTAAAGACTGTGCAAAGAACAGGAAATTCCTGCACAGGATTTTCTAAAACAATATAGAAAAACTGTATTTTCGCACCAACAACCCTATTTTAACTATGGAAACTGTTTCAAAGGCATTTTTCAGCCTTTAATGATTTTTATAAAGTTACAATTTGAAAACCACGAAATTTTAAAGAGATTTTTGGCAAATTTTTCCAAAATTGGATTTTAATAGCCAAAGTGTAGTAACAAGTTGTTAACGGATGATAACCGGGAAAGATACCCGAGTTACTAAAGATTAGGCCCAATAATAGGAATAGTAACTTGATACTATTCATACATACATGAGTTTAATACCCGAGGTTACCTCAAGTAACCTAACAAGTAATGGATCAAGTTTGGTTAACCACAAACTCTAGGGTTACGATTAGTAACCTAGTAATGATCAAGACCGGTGTGGGGGGGACATATAATTAGAATATTGAACAGGTTACCAATATTTTATAGGATCCTTATCCTATGTTCTTTTTAATAGCAGGAGGTAACCTGCAGTTGCAATCTAAGTTAAAGCAACGAAACCCCAGACATAGTATCTCAGGCAAGTATCGAACCTCACCTGCAGTATGGAAATAGTAAATACTATTTTCAAATGTGCTATGTTATGCTATGCTATTTACACTATATTTTCAAGTGTACATGCTATGATATGTGATGCCATGCGATGATATATTCTATGACATGTTATGCCATGTTGATGTGACGCCCCGACTTCCCAGGCCAGGTCGACACCATACTTACTTGTACTTATCTTACTTGAAAATTTGAGAATAATTTTTTTTTTCTTTAAAACATATTTACATAAGTTATCTTGTAGAGAAAAACTTATCATGTATACATACTATACTGAAGATATCTTCTTAAGTCTTTATACTTCATACATATTGCATAACATAATTTACTTTTGAGATTCAAAAGCGGTTGCGGAAAATTTTGCGTAGTGGTATCCCACACCGCCCTTCACCCGCCGCATCGTCCGCATAGCCCACCATTTAAGCTGCAGGCTTCTTACCTACAGTATGGAATACAAGAGTGAGCTTTCGCCCAGCAAGTACAAACATAATCTCACAAAACATTTAGAACATCTCAAAAACATGTCATTCATCATATAACATGTGCATGAACCATTTATGATTGATTGAATGTCTTATGCTTTATTATAGACTCAATCCTTTAACTTATTATCTTGTCTCAACATGTGGGCCCATAGTGTACGTACCGAAAGCGCGCAGCCTCCAGACAAAGCTAGGGTTTGCAAGGCCCTAACAGTTCTGGGAATTAAAACGTGACCCTTCTCGATCACGGAAGGTAAATGTCACAACTGAAACCTCTAGCCTCCTCGATCACGGGAGGTTGGTACGACACCTTTCTCGATTTATCTTACCATATGGTTTAACATTAGTGAACATGCTTCATGATTTCACTATGTTATATCATACTTAACACTTGCCATAACATAGCATTCTTGAAAAACATGTCATTTATGGCATTTTTGTAAACCATGACACTTTTGAAAACATGGCATTTATGGTATTTTTGTAAACCATGACACTTTTAAAAACATGGCATTCTTATCAACATGGAATAACATGTCATAGAATATATCATCGCATAGCATCACATATCATAGTATGTACACTTGAAAATATAGTGTAAATAGCATAGCATAACATAGCACATTTGAAAATAGTATTTACTATTTCCATACTGCAGGTGAGGTTCGATACTTGCCTGAGATACTATGTCTGGGGTTTCGTTGCCTTAACTCAGATTGCAACTGCAGGTTACCTCCTGCTATTAAAAAGAACATAGGATAAGGATCCTATAAAATATTGGTAACCTGTTCAATATTCTAATTATATGTCCCCCCCCACACCGGTCTTGATCATTACTAGGTTACTAATCGTAACCCTAGAGTTTGTGGTTAACCAAACTTGATCCATTACTTGTTAGGTTACTCGAGGTAACCTCGGGTATTAAACTCATGTATGTATAGTATCAAGTTACTATTCCTATTATTGGGCCTAATCTTTAGTAACTCGGGTATCTTTCCCGGTTATCATCCGTTAACAACTTGTTACTACACTTTAGCTTTTAAATCCAATTTGGAAAATTGGCTAGAAAATCTTTTGTTTTACTTCAAAATTCGAGGTTTTCAAAGTAAAACTTTATAAAACTCATTTAAGGCTGAAAACTGCTTTTGAAATAGTTTTCATAGTCAAAATAGGAAATGTTGATGTAAAAATACAGTTTTTCTGTATGTTTGTAGAAAATCCTGTGCAGGAATTTCTTTTTCTCTGCACAGTTTTTATAGTTCAGGTTGTATTTAAAAATCCAAATGGAATTTGAAAAACTTGTCTTCACGAAAGTTCTTGCTCTTGAGAAATTCTAAAACTTTCATGTTTTAAGAAAAACCCAGTTCTGCCTGGATTCGTACCAGTTTTAATTTGAAACCCACTGGTCGTGTAAACTAGGTCTGGGCAGTTTAGTCTCGGATTTTCGTAAAAACGGAGGCCATTGGAGCCTCATTTTGCAAATCCATCCGCGTTGCCCTCTAGGAAAAACTGTTCTGAACAACTTTTGTGTTTTAAGTTTTGCCTAATTCGGCCTCTAAAGGCCTCAAAATCGGCTTGCCGTAAAACTGGTCAGGATCCACCCGAGCCTGGCAGTTTTTCGGTTTAGAATTCGTTTTACGTCCTAGACGTGGAATCTAGCTCGACCAGCCACCGCGGGAGCTCTAATATCAATCATGCAGCGGTTTCTAACGTTCAATATTCAACATGCAAGCCAATTTGAACAACATTCATAACCATGCAAAACCCTAAGCATTCAATCAAACACAAAGCATGCATATAAAACCACCAACCATAAAACCTAATCAATCAAGCACATAATCTATAATTCTAAGCTATGGCAGAGAATGAAGTGAGCTTATGCTCAATACAACCAATAGCCAAAATACATTTAAATTTCTCTAAATGAAATTTAAATGAAAAGCTTAGGGGTTCAAGGAATTATACCTCAATTTGGTTCAAGATTTGGCTTGGTTTTTCCTCCCTTTCTCTTCCTCCAACAGCCGGCCTTTGGCTTGAGTTGGTTTCCAAAATTTCAGCCTTCCTTGCCCTAAAATCCGGCTACCAAATTGCTCAAAATTTCCGGCCACACGAGCTAAAAATCCGGTTACCACTTGGCTTTCCCCTTGGTTCCTACAACCGGCCCTAGTTCAAGAAATGGGTAACCAAAATTTTTCCAACTTTTTCTTGCTTGCTCTCCACACAAAATCCGACCACCCTAAGCTCTAATCACTCTTGGTTTTGGCAAAATTTCCTTTCTCTCCTTCCTTCTCACTCTCGGTTTTTGGTGAAGAAAAATTGGCAAGGGTTTGGTTGCTTTTCTCTAATTTTTTTGAATTATGGGGTCACCTATTTATAGAGGTGGGGAAGTTTCAAAAATTGGAATTTGACCCCAAAAAAAACAAGAAATCACACAATGGGAGGGGTATAGGTGGCCGGCCAAGGTGGTTCTAGAACCACCAAAATTACTTTCCAACTTTTTGCTAAATCCTTAATGATGTCATTAATCAAAAGGTGGTGATATCACACTAAGGCTTTGTTTGGCTTTTCCTTAATGTAGTCCACTTTAATTCTAGCACAGATATTTCTAATACTGCTTTCACTAATACACAGTACAATTTAGTACTGTTATTTTAAACTGCAGTACAAAATTCATCTGTGTAGAAATGGACTGTATAAAAATTTTCTTATACAATCAAACTTCTTGGCCAAAGATAACCTAACTAATGTGCTTGATTTTCTATGGTGGTTTTTGAATCTTAAACATACCATTTTATCCGTAAAAATGGCTTTTACACGGTACAATTTTTATACTGAAAAATATTTAACCGTACCGCCTCATTTTCGATTTTTCGGGTCAACCATTGACTTTCTTGTCAATCATTGACTCTCTTGTCAAAATTTGACTATCATGAATTCATGAAATTTCGTCATACCTTTTTGCTTAAAAGGCCTATCATGAAGTCTCGTAATTAATTTACCGAGAACTCAATCATATACTGATAAAATCATGAATTTTGTATTAATATTCATAATTTTCATAAAATTGCACATAAACACATAATACGAACTATAAATTTCTTATTTACAAGAAAATTGTGAGTTCGTGAAAATTTCGATTATTACAATCTACCCTCCTTAAAGAATTTTCGTCCTCGAAAATTAGAACAATTCGGGATAGCTTTTCTTCATCTTATCCTCGCGTTCCCAGGTTGCCTCCTCAATCTCATGATTTCGCCATAGGACCTTAACTAAAGGTATAACCTTGTTCCTTAGCACCTTTTCTTCTCGTGCCAAAATTCGAACCGGTTTCTCCTCATATGTTAGATCTTCGTGAACCTCAATTGGTTCGTGGTCCAATACATGGGATGGATCCGAGATGTACTTCTTTAGCATCGACACATGAAATACATTGTGTACATATGCTAATTCCTGGGGCAAAGCCAACCTATAGGCCACGTTGCCAATTCTTTCCAATATTTCGAATGGCCCTATGTATCGTGGACTCAATTTCCCCTTCTTTCCGAATCTCATAACTCCCTTGAATGGAGCAATTTTGAGAAAAACCAAGTCTCCTACTTGGAATTCTAGAGGCCTTCTGCGTTTGTCGGCATAGCTCTTTTGTCGACTAAATGCAGTTTCCATCCGTCGGCGTATAAGTTTCACGGCCTCAGTGGTTTTTTGAACAAAATCCGTGGACACAAGTTCCTTTTCTCTGGTCTCGTACCAATGGACTGGAGATCTGCACCTTCTTCCGTACAGAGCTTCGTAAGGAGCCATTCCAATTGAAGCTTGGAAACTGTTGTTGTACGAGAATTCAATCAAAGGAAGCTTTTTATCCCAAGTTCCTTTGAAGTCCATCACAGACGCTCGCAACATGTCTTCCAGGGTCTGAATGGTCCTCTCGGATTGCCCGTCCGTTTGAGGATGAAAAGCTGTACTAAAGGTAAGCTTGGTACCCATGGCTTGATGTACACTTCTCCAGAACTTAGAAGTGAAACGACCATCACGATCAGAGATGATTGTCTTTGGAATCCCATGGTAGCGAACAATCTGCGCGACGTATAGTTCCGCCAGCTGTTCCACCGAAAAGCTAAGCTTGATGGCGATAAAGTGTGCAGACTTCGTCAAACGATCAACAATCACCCATATAGCATCATTGCCACTGGAAGTTCGGGGTAGTCCAACCACGAAATCCATCGTCACTTGGTCCCATTTCCATTCTGGGATGGAAATTTTCTGCAACTCTCCCCCGGACGTTGGTGTTCTGCTTCACCCTTTGACATGTAAGGCATTTGCTGACGAATGTAGCGACGTCATTCTTCATTCTGGGCCACCAAAAACTTTCCTTCAAGTCTTGGTACATCTTTGTAGCTCCTGGATGGACGGAATACGGAGTCTCATGAGCTTCCTTCAACTTGTCGTCGTTAGGGATGCATAATCTATTTTTCCGATAGAGTATGCCCTCATCCGATATGTTGAAGTCTGACTCCTTTTCTTCCAGGACTTCGTTCCTTATTCTGAGCAGCGAGGCATCTCCTTCTTGTCGCTCTTTCATACCATCTAAAATGGTAGGTTGGAAGGTTAGGGCAGCTAAACTCCCCGTAATAAGCTCTATTCCAGCTTCTATTAGCTCCTTCTGAAGAGGTTCGGTCAATGGCTGTATTGACATCAACGAGGAAGATGACTTCCGACTGAGGGCATCAGCTACTTTGTTAGCCTTCCCTGGATGGTAACGGATGTCTATGTCATAATCCTTCACCAATTCGAGCCATCTTCTTTGCCTCATGTTAAGCTCTTTTTGTGTGAAGATATACTTCAAACTCTGATGATCTGTGTTGACTTCACACTTACTGCCGTAAAGGTAGTGCCTCCAGATTTTGAGCGCAAATACTACCGCCGCAAGTTCCAATCATGCGTCGGGTAGTTCTTCTCATGATCCTTTAGCTGGCGTGAAGCATAAGCGATCACCTTTCCATTTTGCATGAGCACGGCTCCCAATCCTATTTTAGAAGCATCGCTGTATATCACGAAGTTTCCTTCTTCCACATTCGGAATTGTGAGAATCGGAGCGCGAGTCAGCCTGTTTTTCAGCTCTTGGAAGTGCTCTTCACACTTTGCAGTCCATTCGTACTTCTTTCCTTTCCGTGTAAGTGCAGTGAGTGGCGCTGCAATTTTAGCAAATCCTTCGACGAAACGTCGGTAGTAGCCCGCCAAGCCGAGGAAACTACGTACTTCGGTGACATTTTTCGGAGCTGGCCATTCACTTACTGCCTCAATCTTGGCCGGATCTACAGATATGCCGTTCTTGGAGACCACATGTCCTAAGAAATGGACCTTTTTCAACCAAAATTCACACTTTGTGAATTTAGCGTAGAGCTGGTTTTGCTTTAAAATTCGTAAAGCAATCCTTAAATGCTCCTCATGCTCCTCCTTTGTTCTTGAATAAATCAAGATATCATCTATAAAGACAATAACAAATTTATCCAAGTAATCCTTGAATACTCGATTCATCAGGTCATAAAGGCTGCGGAAGCATTTGTCAGTCCGAATGGCATAACGAGGAACTCGTAATGTCCATAACGTGTTCGAAAAGCTGTCTTGGGAACGTCTCCTTCCCTAATTCGAAGCTGGTGATATCCGGATCGCAGGTCAATCTTCGAGAAATTGAAGCTCCTCTCAGCTGATCAAACAGATCGTCGATCCGAGGCAAGGGATACTTGTTCTTGATAGTTATCTTGTTCAGTTCCCGATAGTCAATGCACATCCTAAAGTGCCGTCCTTCTTTTTAACAAACAGAACTGGACT